>JBBMKA010029320.1:0-25013 GCA_037833695.1 Sechiopsis laciniata
TCCTTGGTGCAAGCCTGCCTTGGGATGACCTTTAGCTTCAGGCGTTGGGTGTGATTCAGGTTGCCACAGTATGGTGCCGAGGGTCTCCCGCCTGCTGTGGATCAATGCTCACCTTTCTGAGTCATAGGCATGCGCACCTGGATAGGCATAGTATGTTCATTAGATGCTGGGAGGAGAGCTCCCTCGGGCTAGTGTATTAGTACACCTTTCTGTTCAGTTAGAGCCCGACACTTGAGTATTCTCCCAAGTGTCCAAGATCCATTTAGTGAGCTGATCACCATAGCCGAGAGTTGGAGACTCTCGAGATTCTAGGGGTTATATTGATAACCCATTTAGTGATCCACAGTGGATCCTTAGCTGGGAGTTAGAGACTTTCGATGGTTTGAGCATGCTGTGATTGTACATGTGTTGAGACTGCCTTTATGATGTTGTTCTACTTGTATGTTAGGATGCTAGATGATGTGACTTGCGTACTGTACCCTCGTTGGGGATTCTTTTTTAGTGCTTTTGTACTCACCCTTATTTCTTTGGTTTTTCCACCAGGTAACTTGGGACAGCACTGGGGCGGCTAAAGGAGGAGCTGACTGATCATAGGAGTCTGCCGCATAGTCTCTTTCAAATATTTTATGTTTTCAGCATGATTAGACTGTTTTAGAGAATTGTTTTAGAACTGTTTTAATATACTCTGGCCAGAGGCTTTAAATTGTATTGGTTTTAATAAGGGTTTTTGGATCGTCATTTTCCTATCAATGTTTAAGTTTCTATTGATTGTCTTACTTGTCGAATTTAAGGGTTTTAAATTCATGCATGCTGAGTAAGAACCAGGTTTAGGACTATTTTAGAATTGGGTTCTTACACCTACTCACCCGAGATACATGCTTCACACACTCAGCCCTCAACCCTCATCTATATGAGTTTAGCTCATGATTATGCTGAAAAGAACAAGAACAGAAGATGGAAATGTTGTAAACATCATGCAATAGAAACTAGTAATATCAAGAATAGTAGATGAAGGTAGAATAGCAATGGAACAGTAACTAACCAGCTTAAATATAACCGAAAAGCAGCAAACAACACAAAGCAACCCACAAGAAGATGAAGAAAACTTTGAAATGCAGTAAAATGCTACAAAAAGCTATACATCAAGCATCCAGCAGAAATTTCGAGCTCAAACTATAATCTAGAAGGTAAATGACGAAAACTACAAATGAATGTAAAAGAAGAAGGTTCTAAAAAGGAAAATGCAGAAGAGCAGAAATAAATGTTGCAAACACTAATGACGACTTAATAATTTTTTACAGCTCCCAAATCAGTCACTCCACACTTTTTCAGAAAAGTTGCATCCCCCCTTTCTTCATCCCAAAAATTTATTTTATATACTCCCCAACTTCATACTAGATAAATAGCTAAGATTCTAGGCAAAAGGTGTCTTGCTCTCCAATCCAGGGCCGACCAGATCTGACCTACAGCAGAGGGACCACGTGCTAGCTTTTCTGACACTGCTCAGGATCGCAGCTTTTGTAGGAAAACTGTTATGTCTTTGAGCGAATGCTGAAGACATTGGCACTTCCTTGAAATGGCTTTTCTTTACTTCAATTTAACTCCTCTGATGCAGGCATGGCTCAGCATTCTCAGCACTTCAAAAATCCTGAAATGATAGCAACAAATTAACGAGATAAAGGGGTCCTAAAATGCATTCACCAGAGCTTCAAACATTAATATTTCGTCACTAAAACTCTCTTTTTTCTTAATATTTCTGACTTAGCCTCCTTTGCTACATGCAATGCAATTTAAGCTTAATTTCCTATTCCAAAGTGATTCTATGCATTGAAAATAGATAATAAGGCCTGATTCTTCGTTAAAACATCTTAATTGGAGGACTAAATAACTCTCTAATTGAGAGTTATCAAGTAGCTAGGGTGTTACTGAGAACATAAGATTGTGAAGGGATTTAAGAAGTGGGGGGACCCTGGGGTTTTTAATGGGTTATTTAAAAATTCACTAATTGTTGAATCTTTATTGTCATCCATTGAGACCATTTTCCACCATATGATGTGTCTTGAGCATAAAAAAGTCAGGTGTGTAGTGTTTACCTTGCATGATGAGGCAAAAGAGTGGTTAAACTTTAAGGTCAAGATGCGATTGTCTGATGAGTCACCAACCACTTGTAATGAGTTTAAGGTGTTCTTCTACGATATATATTTCACAACGGTTGATAAGCAGGGGAGGATCACAAAATTTACAACCCTTCAGTAGGAGAATGACTCCATGGTGACCTATGAGCGCGGGTTTAATAGGTTGGCACATTTTGGTGAGGAGCTGATTCTTTCAGAGGGACAGAAGATTCGATATTTCATCACGGAGTTGAATTCAAGGATTAGTGGCAATGTAGATTAGCAACAATGTAGATACACACAACCCAACCACTTTCAGAGCTTGTATGCAATTGTAAGTACATAGATAAGAATAGTGTTGCCTTAGTACCTGAAGACAGTCAGGGTAGTAAAAGAAAGTTCGAGACCTATAGACCATCTGGGTCTTAGGGTCAGTAGTCGAGATTTAGGTTTGATAAGTTTAGGGACAATTAGCCAGATTAATACCAGTAGAGGTTAAGGAACAATAATGTCAAGGATTACAGAAGTTGTGAAAAGAACCAAGTCGGTCATTGCAAAATCAAGAAGAAAATTTGTTACAGATGTGGCAAGGGGTGCCACTATGCTGAGTATTACACATAGAACAACACCCCGGTTAGATAAGGTTAGCAAGTAGCTAAGACATCTGAAGCTAGGTTAGCCCAACAGGAGAGCAGAGATTATGCTACGACCCTTAGGAGGCTAATGAGTCAGTCAATGCACTTATAGGTACGGGTGCAAATTAAACTCAAAAAACAAATAAGGTCGGAGGGAGTTTGCAAGTTTTTGAAGCTGGCGTTGATGAATTGGCTTCGGTTTAGTGTGTATAAAAGTATGTTTCAAACCAGGTGACCAAAAATGAAGTTATTCAATAATTTCTAATATTATCGATTCATGTGTTTGATGTAAATGTCAAAGTGAGTTGTACTATCAATAATGACATGTAGCACAACAACCAACTCACACTTCATTTAAGAAAATTACAACTTCCAAGGATCACTATTCATCATCTTTTTCATCTCTTTCCTTCTTTCAAGCTCGAGTTCCTGAAATTTTTGTTGATTCCCTTTAAGCTTCAACCATTTCAGACAACACACCTGATTTTCAAGTAGAAAAATATCATAATTCTTTGTCGATAAAATTTCATTTTAAATTATTTTTTTCCTTTTGAACCACCTGCATGTAATTCTTTCTCTTTGAAAGGCAAAATTTGCCTTTTCTATTTCTCATATGGAAATTAGTTTCCATTGGCCATCAAATTTAAAAAATCACCACATATGAATAAGATTCTCTGTTTTTTTTAGAATGAAATTGTGGTAATTAAAGAAACCAATAATTTTCTTTCCATTTGTGGTGATTTGAGTTCTCCAAAACTCCCCATAATTAGTTTTCAAAATCTGCCATAATTGGAGAAAATTGGATGAATTTTTTCCATAATTAGTTTCTTAAATTATTAATTTGTTTTCTCACAGAAATTAATTTTTTTTTTCTTTAGAGCACAACAAAGAAGCGCAAGCATTGACCTTCAAGCAGTAGCAATACACACCGTTTTTATGTCATTGGCCTATGAGCAAAGCGCTTTTTGGTTAACCAAACACCGAATCTACAAAATCATATTTTCTATAGTGATAGTGTCGGTTTGGCTCCAGTTTTACACAGTTACCGAGCCAAACTAAGCCGTTACACCCCTAGTTACAGGTACATTACCTATCTTTAGTCATTTTTCTTTTGTTTTGTTTGATCTTAGTTCAACACACTCATTTATTTCCATTTCATTTGGCATTTCTACCGTTCTTGAGTTGACACTCTTGGGTTCTAATTGAATGTTGTCACTCCAACTAGAGTGAGTATGACAGCTTGTGAGAAAGTTAAGGCCTGCAAGCTAGTCAACTTTAGTGAGACCTTAGATGTGACACTTATGGTTATACCCATGAGTGAGTTTGATGTAATCTTTGGTCTGAAGTGGCTGTAGAGAACTATGCCGTAATCAGTTATCATTGTAAAGAAGTCGTCTCTAGTCTTTCGTTGGGACTAAGCTTCAAGTTCAAAGGAAGGAAGTCTAAAGATTGCCTAAAGTTAATCTGAGCTTTGTTGCTCGAGAATTTATTGTGAAGTGGAGCTTGGGATTTTCTAGCATCAATATATGGAGGCGAGGGCTCCATGTTGTCAGTTAGTGTAGTGCCAGTGGTTAGAGAGTTTGTTGACGTATTTCTATATGAGTTGTCAAGTTTACTGCCACCCCCAGGCATTGAACTTCACCCTTAAGCTTAAGCCTAGGATAGTTCCCATTTCAAAACACCATATAGGATGGCCCTTGCCAAGCTTAAAGAGTTGAAATTGCAATTGTAGCAGTTGATTGACAATGGCTTTCACCCGAGGGTTTTGCCTTTAGGTGCTCTATTTTTGTTTGTGAAAAAGAAGGATGTTTCGATGCACTTATGCTTAGATTATTGTGAGCTGAATAAAGTAACCATTAAGAATAAGTATCCTTTCCCTAGAAACGTTGACTTGTTCGACCAGCTTTAGGGAGCTTCACTATTCTAAAAAAATGTTATGGCTATCACTAATTGAGGACTAGGGAAGAGGATCCTTAGATAGCCTTCAAGTCCATTATGGACACTATGAACTCATTGTCATGTCGTTTTGTCTGACAAATGCTCCTGCAGCCTTCATGGACATGATGACAGAGTATTCAATGAATTTCTAGCTAAGTTTTTTATCGTATTTATTGATGATATTCTGATTTACTCAAGGATCAAGTCTAACCATGAGGAACACTTGAGAAAAGTTTTGACTGCACTTAAAGAAAATAAGTTGTTTGTCAAGTTTTCAAAGTGTGAGTTCTAGTTGGACAATGTCGTATTCTTGGGCCACGTTGTTTCCATTGAGGGGATATCAGTAGATCCTACTAAGATTGAGGCAGTTAGCAGTTGGGCCAGCCTGACTAAAGTGGCAAAGGTGAGGAGTCTTTTTGTAACGCCCCAGATTTTTTTAGGTATTTCTACTTGATTTTGGCCTTAGGGGCATTTTGGTAAACTAACCCCTAAGGACTGTTTTGTAAATGTTATGGTTTGAGGCATTTGTAGAAATTGGTTTGAGTTGGAATTGTAAAAGAAAATGAAATAAAAATAATGAAATTTGTGAAAGTGGGTTTTATACAAGAATCCTTTAAGAGGAAAGGGAAAACAGAAGGGGTCAAAATTTAAAAGGGGATTTTTAAATGGCTGGATTTTGGTTAAAAGAAAAGTGCATTTATGGTTTTAAAATAAAAGATTAAAAAAAAGGGGAAAGTAAAAAAGAGAAAAGAAAAAAAAAACCCTTATTTCTTCTTTCTTCTTCTTCTTTTTTTTCCTCTCACACCTAACCCTAGCTGCCGCTTCCCCTGTTGTAGACCACCGCCATCCCCTTCCGTTCAAACGCTGCCGGTAGTCACACCACAACAGCCATCCCCTTACGCAGACCCACGTGGGAACACCCCTATCGCAGCCACACTCCGCGCACAAGCTCGTCCCCTACCTCGAGAACACGCGCGCCTCCGTCTTGGTCTCATCATTTCACCTCGCCGTCATCTCTAGCCACAACCTTGTTCAGTCTGCGCGCGCGCCATCGACGCAATCCTGCAGCCCAACATAGTCACGCGTTCAGCCTTCCCTATCGCAGCAGTCCAACGCTGGCGACAGACCCACCTCACACGCAGTAGTCGATCGATCACCCTACTCATTCTATGCGTCGCCGGTCAGTAGCTTCGAGCCGTGTTTGTTTTTATCTAGTTTTGGGTAAGTTTCTTAACCCAATTTTGTGGTTAATCACTAGTTGTTTTGGATGGTTCTCACTATGATAAATTGTTGTGGTTGATTGGAGTGGTAGATAGGTTGAATTGTGGTGTAACTTCGCTGTTGTGTTCTCTTTTGTTCGCCTTCGAGCCTCAAGAGATTTGGACAGCCGTGTTTGGAATTTTGGGTAAGGTTCTTAGCCCTGTCTAGTTGTTAATCATCATTGGTTTGGGTAAATTTCTAATTTAAGGTTAATTTTTAGGATGAACCAGCTGGATCATGTTTGATCTTTTGGCTGCAGCTCAATGAGCATTTTCTTGGTTGTCTGTATTGTTGAAACAGATAAGGATTCTCTACTTGGGTTGTGTGGACCCTGCACAGGGTAAAATACATTGTGCTGCTTTATGTAATGTTTTTAGATGTGGTTGTGGCCTGAGGTTGGATTGTTGGTTCTGGATCGTTGGTTCTTGTAGGTTGCTAGTATGTGTTAGTGGTTAATTTGTTGTGATCTGTAAAATTGTTGTTTTGGGATTATGGGGTCCTGGGGTGCCACTCGTTTAAAGTTATTAAATATCTTTTGTATGTTTAGTACCTCGGGATTATGGGGTCCTGGTGGTACATCTTGTATGTGATTTTATAATTGTATTATTCTTATAAGCATGCTAGGATTATGGGGTTCTAGCATGTTGTTACTCTTATTGTTGTTCTGTGGATCTCTTGGTCTACGGGTGAGTTAGTTTGTGATGACACGATTAGGTTACAACTAGTCAAGATCATGTATGTTAGTATCTTGTTAGGATGTATGTTGAGCTTATTGAGCATGTTTGGTGATCTGTTAGGACTGAGCTGATAAGCATTTGTAACAGAACTCATAGTTGTCATCATCTAGAGGCTTTAATCCTGCGCTCGATAGTCTGGGATGTGATGTAACATGCGGCCCCTGGCAATGCCTAGTTTGTAGCCCTTTTAGACTGGCCCTGATCGTAGTGTACGCCTGCTATGGGAAGGTCTTAGCTTAGGGTGATATGTGTGAACAAGCTGACTCGGTGCACTGGTGAAGGCCTCCAGGATCGTGACTCAGTGGACACCTTTCTTCGAGTATTTAGGCATGTCGACCTGGACTAGGTCAGTCTGTGTAGGCCTACGCCTGACTGGTTTTCAGCATCATGCGGTGTATGTGTACACGTACCGAGTGTTAGGTAGATCGCTCACTTAGACCGATGTCGTCAGTACGCCAGTAGTGAAAAGTTGTGTTTGAGCTAGATAGTTATGTAATGAACTTCATGACCAGTCGTATTATCTAGAACAAGGTGAGTGTCTCAAGGGTCTTACAAGAGAGTTATGTAACGAACTTTATAACCTGTTATATTCCTGCTTGTTTAGGTGAGTGTCTCAAGTGCCTTACAAGAGAGTTGTGTAACATACTCCATAACCTGTCATGTTGAGCTTAGGTGAGAGTCTTTAGGGCCTTACAAGGGAGTCATGCAATGAACTTCATGACCAAGTAAAAGCTAAGATGAGCTGAGAGTGAGTTGATTAATTGAGAAAGACATGTAACGAAATTCATGGTTAGTTAGTAAGCTATGTTGAGATGAGGGTAGATATGCATTGCTAGCATGTTGAGTTCTTTTATACTCACTCTTTCTGTGGTTTCTTCTTTCCACAGGTAATCAGAGACATCACCGAGACGGTTAGTTGGAAGGTGTTGTAGAAATCATGGGTGGAGCTTGCTGCATTACTAGAGTAGTTCGTTAGGACCATTGTTTTTCCCTCTTTCAGCAGCATGTTAGATAAGAGACTTTTGCTAATTTTGTCTTGAAATAATTTGTTAACAGTTGGGCATGCAAGCCCATTAATTATTATCTGTTTTTTATTGAACTTATTTTGTAAACACCTTGGCCAAGGGCTTTTGTACTTTTTATTTGAAATAAATTCAATAGGAGCAGTTACTTGTTTTAAGTTTGAAATTTGAAAATCCATGCTTTGTAACTGTATTTGAGTCAACACATAGTAGGAATAGTAGTTTGAAATTATGGGTCCTTACACTTTTGGTTTAGCTGGGTCTTACAGGCGGTTTATGAGGAAGTTCTCCAAGTTAGTGGGACTTATGACATAGTTGACCAGGAAAGGACAGACATTTGATTGGATAGATAAATATTTATCCAATAAATATTAATCTATTAATATATCCAATATATTAATTAATCAATTACTTTAATAATTTAAACGAATTCCTCGTAATTAATATGTCCAATATAGTAATCAATCAGTTTGAACCATTCAAACTAATTCTCCATACCTATCATTGTATTGATAACTCTGAGCTAACTTGGGGACCAATTGACCTATAGATTGGAAGCTAAACGACCCAAGATCCAATCCCCTATTCGTTAGACAACATGCTAATTAAAGGCCCGAAGAGTGTAGAAAATCATTATTTATGAATTAAAGTCATTGATTGGTATTATTATAGAAAATCTAATGCGGAAAAGGTGAAAATAAAGAGTAAAAGGTGAAAAAGGCTAATACACAAGCATTAGAGAAATAGTTGGAAGAATAATGCATTACAACACTAAAACGCTGAAATTTTACTTTAATTATGCATATTGGGAGTGGCTTATGCTAATAAGTGGTTTTGTAGGAACTTCGATGCGGAGCTAGAGATGGATCAAGCAACGCAAAATGGCAAGAATAAATGCGAAGCAGAATTCGATAAGATCATGCGATCAACGAAGAACCAATGCGAAAGTGAATCATACGACAATAGCAATTCGAAAAAGATGCCAAGTCACACATAAGCAAAACAAGGAAAGAATCAAGTGAGAAAGAAATTGTTGACTAACTAGACATTACAAGACAATCTGCGAAAATCACGAGATTTATACCTTAAATTACACGATGAGATGGGCAACTATCAATCAGCATGATTTTGCTGCATTAATTCAGCTACCGACCCAAACCAAGGAAATTCTAGAAGATTCAAAAGGAGCTTATAAAAAGAAACCCATTGAACGAGAGACAAGGGGGACGAGAGAGAGATTGCAACTATTTTCATTTTTGTTCTTATTTTATTTACAGACTCATTTGAGCAATTAAGTAATACTGTTTTCAGCATGTCTCTGTGTATGTTGTTATCTGTGTTTCTTTTGTGCATTATGAACTAATCTCTCGAAGGCTAAGTTAGAGAAAAATTAAATAAGCTTACACATGTGTTAGATAGATCTAGGGAGGAAATAACCGGAGCATGTTAATTAGGTTCTTAACTTAATAGTAAGTATCGACCGGCCATCCACATGAGCTGATAAGTTGTAAATTAGAAGAGGAAATAACCTAAGACTAGTTAACATGTTCAGTAGGTTAGTATGAAGACTTTTATACTTTAAATCGGAGTTTAGGAATAAACACGTAAGTACTGCATACGCTGCGGCCATTATCATTACATTAAGTTGCAACTGAAGTTGGGCTTAATGCAAGCGAATGCGGAAGCAAACATTTGTTAGACGAAGTATGATAGTTATTCCTTACCGCGCATTTCTTTCTAACACTGTGAACACGTTCCATGAGTACCTAGCCGCGCCTTTACTCTCATTTAGCTTACTTCTACTATGCTTGTCATTATTCATTTATGCAATCAACTCAATCAAAATCAATTCATTCGTTACTTTTATTCTATTTTCTAAACATCATCCTCGATAAGCTACAGTCCCCATGGAGATCGATAATTTACTTATTATTTGCTGCAGACCGTGTATTCTTGCACGAGTGTGAACTAAAAAGCATATGCGGAAACCGAGAGTTCTGCATAGTTACCACAAGCATCAAGTTTTTGGCGCCTTTACTGGGGACTGTGCCAGTTTGTTAAGTGTTTTGATTGTTTAGAATTATATATATATATATATATATATATAATTATTTTGTCTCATTTGTTTCAAACATTTTAGCGTGATCTGTGCATGAGCACAACTTTCTCAATTGATTCCGAAACTGAGCCAACTCTCCGTTGGAGAAGGTGAGAGCAGAAAAGGAGAGAATACAGGAGAGAATAAAAGAGGATGGATCCGAATGTGTAACATCACCCTAGAATGATTGATCCACTAGTTACTGCAGGTGTTGAAGCTGTAGTAGGTGCAAACAAAAATCCACCCCTAGTCCAGGCTGTGGACAAAAGAGACAGAGTCATGAGGACTCAAGTAGGACTGCTGAATCATGTGGCATATCCAGGTATGGTTAGGCCAGACGGTGCAGGTAGGCATCCCGTTCTTACTAATAACATGTATAACATGCTTAGAGTTAGCTATTCTTTTTATGGCTTACCTTCAGAAGATCTGCATCAACATTTGCAAATCTTCTTAGGTATTAGTGATGCTAACCAAGAAGTCGGTGTTTCTCTAGAAGATACTTGACCTTTTTTATTCCCTTATTCATTAAAAGAAAGACCAGATACTGGATAAATACGCTATTGCGTGAGTACACTTAGGAATAAGTTACCGAAAGATTTTTGACAAAATATTACCCCACCTTACATAGCATTAACTCTAGACATGAAATTACTAGCTTTAGGCAAGAGCAAACTTTGAGTAAATTAGAACTCAGTGCCATGGCCATAATGCAAGTGCAGCTTGCTTTGCTAACTAATTCAATGAAAATATGCAAATGACTGTGCCCCAGAAGGTCCAAAATGCATTGGCCATTGATCATACAACCCCCGACTTCTGTGCATTCTTTGGAGGTGACCATGTGTATGAAAATTGTAGCAAAAATACAGCTTCGGTGATGTATATTAGAAATCCAAACTCGTGACCTCAGAATAACCCTTTCTCGAATACGTACAATGCTGGTTGGAAGAATCACCCCAATTTCTCTTGGAGAGGGTAGAACTGTTAGGGATTGTGCCCTAAAGGCCTAGAAGTTTGTAATTAAAGAACAAGAATTTAATGTTAGACATTTAATGTTATATTTCAGTTATTAATAAAAGTTATTATTTTCATTCATTGCACATTTAATATACAAACGTCGTTCAGCTTTATCACATTAATTGGATTAATAGCGATATTTCCATGGCTATTTGGATATACACTTGGACAAGTATGTGAGACATACAAGTGGATCTAGTTCCAAGTTAATAACCTAAAACGTCTAGAGTATATGGACTAAGGTTGGGCCCCTAAGTCTTGGTGACATTGTTGGTACGACCTGCTTTGCAAATGTTGCAAACAACCTGATCTGGTTGTTCATGTGGAGACATGTGAGTAAGGTGCCTATGCAAAAATGATTTTTTTTGCATAAGATGGGACCAGAAGTTTTATGATCGATCTAGTAATTCCATTATAGAATTGTATCAACTACTTCACTAAGGATGATCGTATGTCGATGTGATCTTAATCCTGAGTGGGTTGTGAACTCCTGCTTTATGAAGGCGTCCTTTTATGTGCATGGGTGAGACCAGCCAAATAGCGCTAGGTCAATAAGCCTCTCACGTTGGAGATTGCCATAGTGAGTGGCTAGGAGCGTAACATCACAAGAAGGATTCACGCCTTCCCGAAATTTGAGGAAGATGTAGAGTTGTTCCCTTAAGAACGGATTTCGAGGCTTAGACAAAGGGATCCCGCCTCTCATTGGCCCAAGAGGACATTGATTTATAGTTTGATTATAAACACTTGTTCATTGATTTATATTGATTAATATTTTGGACATATTAATTGGGTTAATAATTATTAGGTAATTATTAAAGTAGAGAATTAATATATTGGATATATTAATTAGATATTTATTTATTTATAATATATTGGATATATAAATTAGATATTTATTTATAATATATTGGATATATTATGGAATTGAAATTTATTAGATAAATATCAATTAAAATAAATAAAATATGTTTTTTTTTTTTATAAATTAAATGGAGAAATCAAATGGAAAAATGCATAATGTTTTGTCCCACATCAGAAAGCTCTAAGTTGGAGCCTCCATCATTCCACTATAAATAGGAAGCCTTGGAGGCTTTCATTCTCATCTCACTCACTTTCAGAGTAACCTTTCTCATAAGTTGATGTAATGGCCCAGTTTTCCATTCCGGTTCTCCAGGTATGTTCTGTTGCTTTTTCAGTTGTTCGGTTGGGCCGTTAGGGCAGTTTGAACCTCTAGGGGCATTTTGGTAATTTTGCCTTCAGGGGTAGTCTCGTAATTAACCAGGGTTTCACGGTTATTCTGTTAATTGCTGAGTTCGGGTTTTTACTCGGTTTTAGGTTTTCAGGGCTAGTGCTGCTATTTGAGAAGTTTAGAACCTTTGTTTGATTAAATGAGAAAAAGGAGAAATTATTTGTTAAAAGGTGACTTCGCCAAGACTCGAAGTCGAAACCTAGAAGGACACGTGTCACGATCTCGTGAAGCCCTTCCTTTTACTGAGACATAAAAAGACCTAGCCGCTTCTTCATTTACATATTCTTCCTCATTCTTCTTCTCCCATTGCCAAGCATAAACTTCCTCTCTTCTTCTCCCTTGGCCGAATTCCTCTTCCCTTGTTCCTTGCCGAGAATCCCATCGCCTAGCAGCCGCGAGCATTATCACCAATTCCCCATCGCTACTCTTCTCTCTGCCAATCGCAACACCTTTCCTTCACTGAAGCTCCTTGCCGCCGAGAGATCCTTCGTCGCAGCTCATTGTCGCCTTTCTCACCGAGCCGCACAGATCCAGTCGCGTCGCAGCATCGCCTCGCCCAGATGAGCTTTCCACCTCATAGCTCACCAGATCCCCTTCGTCCGTGTACACCAGCCAGCCTGTTCACCTCAATTGAGTCTGCGAATGCACAGTGCCGAGTCTTTGTCCATTCGTTTGACCGAGCCAAGCGTCAGTCCAGCGTTCGTTTTTGGAGTTTCGCCCCAGAGAGCCTTCGCCACAGCTAGCCCTTCGCCCACGTTGACTCGCGGTTCCTCGTCAGACTCGCCGTGCCTTGCACTTCGCCCAGCTGTCTGTCGCTTCACTGCAAGCCTTGCCGAGAGTTTGCCTTGGCCTTCGCTGAGGCCTCACTGCCGAGCCAGTTCTTCTCGGTTTTGGATAACTCTTTCCCGAGTGTGTGTTGGTTATTTAGTTGGTGCAGCTGCTCGAGTAGTATTTAATTTGTGTTTGTATGTACTATTTGTTAGGTTTGTTGGATCTGCAACTCAAGGAGCATTTTCTGTTTGTTGTATTTCTGCTTGTTTCTAGGTAAGGATTTCTTGCCAGGGTTGTGTGGACCCTGTGAGACTTCTTTGATTGCATTCTTGTTTACTTGCTTTGTTGTTATGAGCATGTTTAGTGGATAGGAACTTTTATGCTGATCTGTTCTGCTAGCATGTTTGACTCCTGTTTCCACATGTTAGTACCATGCTAGGTTTGTTCTTCCAGCATGCTTGCTTCCTGTTTTAATCTTGTAGTACCATGCTAGGGTTATTGTTGTTGAGCACGTTTGAATGATAAGATAGGGTTGGGATTCTTAGATAGAACTTATTAGGTTGTCATCATCTAGAGGCTGAGAGTGGACCAACGTACGTGTCCCCACCAGTCGGGCTGTAAGGACAGATTCCTTACCCCTAGCAGTCGGGTGTGGAGTAGCTACCACATTGGCATAAGCCTAGTCTATAGCCTGCTAGAGCGGAACCCTGCCAATGGTGTAAGCCTGCCTTGGCTGGTTCTTACCTTCAGGCGTCGGTGGTATTCAAGCTGCTACAGTTGAGTGCAGAGGGTCTCGCACTACTGTAGATCAGTGACACCGCTTTCGAGTCTTTAGGCAAGCGTACATGGACTGACGTAGTATGTCCCTAGACCCCCACATTTACGCAGTTTGCAGCAGCCTGCGGTGTGCGTGCACACGGGTTAGGAGCCTGGCGGATAGCTCCCTCGGGCTAATGTTCGTGAGTACACCACTTCCTTTTCGAGTCTAGAGCCAGACACTGGGTACTCTTTCGGATGTCCCAGGACCAGTTTGGAGAGTTGGTTAGGACCGGCTGTTGAGTGGTCACTCAGGCCGAGGGTAAGAGACCCTCGAGGATATCCATTCAGGGTCAGTTGTTGAGTTGACCACTTAGCCGAGAGTTAGAGACTTCCGAAGACCCAGGGGATTTATGGACATCTCGTTTCGGGGTTCTGTGTTGGTAACTGTTTGCTTGTATACTTGGATGCTAGATGATCCATTGTTTCGCACTGTACCCTGGTTGAGGATTTTTACTGAGTGCCTTTGTACTCACCCTTCTTTTCTGTGATTTTTCCACCAGGTAACTTGGGACAGCACCAGGACGGCTAGCGAAGAGAGCTGTATGATCATGGGAGCTGCCGGTGCCACTCTGTCTTTTTATGTTTTATTTACTTGATTCAGCATGTAGTTGGACACGGAGTCCATAGGAAGATTTTTGCATATTGTGTTTTAAACTGTTTATGGTTGTTTGAATAAACACTGGTCAGGAACTTGTTTTTCTGTTTTTAACAAGGTTATATTGGAATGTTTTAATTGAGGAATTTTCATTTGTTACCTTGTCTTAAATGTTTTATATGCATGCATGCTGAGTAAGGACCAGGTTTAGGACCATTTTTAGGTCGGGCCTTACAGTTGGAAAAACCTCTCTGAAAGCTGAGATCTCTTTTCTCGTCCATAGTCAGACTATTCTGACAAAGTTTCTAGCTCCCTTCTCTAAAGGCTTCCCATCAAGCACTCAGTAGTAGCAAATAAGCCATAGCTTGGAAAAGCAGAGGAGATCGTTCAAGTTTTTTCCACGGGGAATAGTCGATCTACTCAACATAAAGACTCGCCAGATTAGATTAGAGGCGACAATCAATGGTATTCTTTTTCCAATAACATGTCAATCACCTAGGGTATTGCATTTAGATTAATTTGATTAATGAAATATAATTAATTGGATTAATTATTGTGAAATTTTTATTATTCACACGCTTCCGCCGCGCTAAATATATGCTCCTACCCTATATTCCCAACAATTGGTATTAGAGCTTTGGCTCAGGTGATTGTTGTTGTTGGAATCTTTTTATTTGTGGGTTTTAATTTTCATTGGATGAATGTTAAATTATTATTATTTTTGGCTGGAGGTTTTTTGTTTGGCATTAGGATTTTTATAAATTCTTAAATCTTTTGTAAACCCAACATTTGGGTATAGGAAAAACTTTGTATAATTTTATTTTTCGATTTTATGCAATTTAGAATTGTCAAAAAGACGAAGAACACGAAGAACACTGCGAAGAACACGAAGAACACCAAGGATAAGATTTTTTCCTAGAATATTTTTGGAAAATATTTGGGTAGGAAATTTTTTTTTAATTGAAATATTTTTGGAAAAAAATATTTATTATCTTTTAAAACCTGATATTTTTAGAAAATATCTTGGATTTAATTATGGTTAATATTTTTGGAAAATATGGGTAACCATAAATAATTAAAAGATAATTAAATAAAATTTTTAAAATTAAATCAATAATCATTGGAAGATCTTTGATGAGATAATTTTATGAAAATCTTTAGATTGGAGTTATTTAAATATTAAAATATTTTTGGAAAATATTTGAGAAATATTTAAAGGGATTTGTTCTTGGTCATAGTTTCCAGAAGATCAAGAAGTAAAGACAAAGATTATTCTTGGAGAATTTCTTAGCTTATGTCGCAATTTAAATTTCCTAGAAATATGCCAAATATCAAATTGGTCATTAACTATTTAAATTATATGTTACTTATTTCCATGTCTTGGTTGTTGCATAAAGTATGTCATATAGATTTAAAATCCCACCATAGGTTAAAAAGATTCATGCATCCTAAATGTATATTAAATATATTAGATAATATTTTTTAGGAATTGGATTCCATATTTAGGATTGTTTAGCATGTAGATCTCAAAATAAATAATGGTTGCTTATTTATGGATTATGTTGAATGTATGGATTATATATATTTGAAAATTGATTTTTCAAAATAGAACTCAAACAATATTCATTTTAAATCTGCTACAAAAATGAATATATTCTCTTAAAATGGTTTTAAAAGGGGTAGAGCCTAATAATCCATAAAAGCTAATAGAATTAATAGGATTAATTGTTATCACTTAAATCTTTAGTTAATAGGATTAATTAAAGAGCAATATGATTCTATAAGGATTGGTTGGAAGGGAACCCTGCCTAAGCAAGGTTCTGCCAAAGGATAGAGGATTTAAAATCACAGTTTACGAAACACCTCTACTTAGGAACGTGACCTGGGGGTTCAAACGGCCAAGAATTATAGATCATTTTGTGTAGGCTCAAATAATGTGATTAGTTTTTGAGTAAAACTTGGCAATTCATATTAAAAATCAATCTAACCAAGATAGGGAAAAGATCAAGACTTGGATGAACAAGATTAACCTTAGTTCATCTGAGTGGGAGGGAACCCTATCCAAAAATAGATAGTGGGAGAAGGATCAGTGTCAACTGATCCTACGATCTCCTTTAAGAACTTGCATCATGAGATCCTAGTAGGGCTACGTGTCTGCAGTTTGAGTCGACCCCCCTCGATGTGTGTTCGCTAGGATCAATATCAAGATGAGATTCCCAAAAGAGATAGGACTGTGATCTCGATCGGTACTTGACTTATTATTTGACGACACTTATTGAGAGAGATTAACATGTTCGAATTGATGGGCTCACTATAGAGGGATTGGTTAAGGAGTTACCTAAGTCCTAGTTAAAAAAATAGTAGCTGGAACCATAGGGATAAGAGTTATCCTGGTCTTGAGTTTTTGGTTAAGAAGAGTCTCACGCTAGGGAAGAGCACTTGACTTATCATTCGACGATGCTTACTCTAAATCTTTGTAGTTGTACCATGACATTAACATTAAACAATTGTAGGGTTTCCTATTGATTTTAATTTTGAAAGTTTTTAAATCATTTTTATGCCAAAACCTATGAATGATGTTTTTAAATGGCAATCAAACTGAAATGTTCTTTTTCTTATTTATAGCACAATGTCTAAACCACTTATCTTGATAATGTCAACTGATAAATTAACTGGAGAAAACTATACTACATGGAAAAACAATATCAACACGATTCTTGTCATCGATGACAAAAAGTTTGTTCTCACCGAGGAATGTCCTCCGTCACCAGCATCGAATACGGCACGAAATGTTCATGAGTCACATGACCGTTGGAAGAATGCTAATGAAAAGGCAAGGATCTATATCTTAGCAAGTGTCTCGAACATTCTAGCCAAGAAACTAGAGAACATGGTAATTGCTTTAGAGATGATGAAAGCCCTTCACGAGATGTTTGGCCAACCATCATCTCAGGTAAAACATGATGCTCTCCGGGCCATTCATGGTGCTAAGATGAAGTCAGGAATGTCAGTAATGGAGCATGTTCTCCAGATGATGACATACTTCAACACGCCTGAAATGAATGGGGCCGTAGCTAGTCAGGTGAGCTTTATTCTTGAGACACTACCGAGTAGCTTCTTACAATTTAAAAGCAATATTGTTATAAACAAGATTGCCTTTAATCCTACCACTCTTCTTAATGAACTTCAAACCTTCGAGTCCATGATGAAAGTCAAGGGCAACAAAGGGGAGGCAAATGTTGTCACCAAGAATTAAAGTCCTGGAAACACAGGTTTGGGGACCAAGCCTAAAAGTCGGACCTTCAAGGTAAAGTTCTCAAAAAAGAAGAAGACCGGTGGGAGCAAGAATAAGTGCAGTGCTCCAAAGAAAGTCAAGGCCGAGAAGGATGGAAAATGTTTCCATTGTAAAAAGCTTGGTCATTGGAAAAGGAATTGTCCCGAGTACATTGGAATGAAGAAAGAGAAAGAAGGTAAATCTCATTTACTAATTCTAAAGTCTTGTTATGTGGAGGAACCATCCAATGGTTGGATATTAGATTCGGGTGCCACTAATCACGTTTATTCTTTATTTTAGGGAAGTGACTCTTAAGAGCATTTAGAACCTAGGCAGATAACCTTGAAGGTGGAGACCGATGAAGTTAGTTCGGCAACCGCTGTTGGAAGTGTCAACTTATTTTTCAGCAATTCTTTTTTATTGTTAGAGAATGTGTTCTTGGTTCCTCAGATTAAGAGGAACCTAGTTTCAGTTTCTTGCCTTGTAGAACAATTTCATTTAATAAATTTAATGGAAATTTAGTTTCTATTTCAAAGAATGGCTTGGAGCTTTGTTCGGCAATTAACGAAAATAATTTGTATATGCTCAAACCTAGGGTTTGTAAGACACTTCTAAATACTGAATTATTTAAAACAGTAAATAGTAGAACAAACAATCGATAAAGAATTTCTCCTGAATCAAATACATATCTTTGGCATCTAAGGTTAGGTCACATAAATTTCAATAGGATTGAAAGGTTAGTAAAAAGTGGTTCTCTAACTGGGTTAGAGATGAACACTTACATGTATGTGAATCTTGCATAGAAGGCAAGATGATCAAAAGACCCTTTACAACAAAGGGAACTAGAGCCAACAAACCTTTAGAACTTATACATTTAGACCTATGTGGTCCAATGAATGTTAAAGGTCGGGGAGGGTATGAGTACTTTGTATCTTTTACGGATGACTACTCTAGATATGAGCATATTTATCTAGTGCAGCACAAGTGGGAGACTCTTGAAAAATTTAAAGAGTTTAAGGCTAAGGTTGAGAACCTATTAGATAAAAGGATTAAGACATTACGATCAGATCGTGGTGGAGAGTATATGGACATGGAATTTCAGAATTACTTGGTAGAACATGGAATAACGTCCCAACTCTCAGCACCTGGAACACCTCAACAGAATGGTGTTTCAGAGAGAAGAAATAGAACCTTTTTGGAAATGGTTCGGTCGATGATGAGCTTTGCTCAACTGTTGATATGGTTAGAGACCGCATTATACATTTTGAATATGGTACCCACAAAGAGTGTCTTAGAGACACCCTATGAGTTGTGGAGGGGACATAAAGGTAGTTTACGTCACTTCAGGATTTAGGGATGTTCGGCCTATATGCTAACTAAAAATCCGAAGAAATTAGAACCACGTTCAAAGTTATGCCTATTTGTAGGCTACCCCAAGGAAACGAAAGGGGGTTATTTTTATAACTCAGATGAAAATAAGGTTTTTGTATCGACGAATGCAACATTCTTAGAAGAGGATTATGTTAGAGACCATAAACCTCGATCGACAGTAGTGTTGAAAGATTTGTCTTCTAATGATGCTATAAATCCTACAACAAGTGTTGTTGCATGGGGTCAACAAGCGTTGTTGACAGCTCACCAGCATTGGATGCTGGAAACTCATAAACTAGGATAGTTGATGAATCCTTGGGATTTGACATATAAATCTCACCCAGTCAAGAAAGACGTCTACCTCGACGTAGTGGAAGGATTAGAAATAATCTGGTTCCCTATATAGGTGTCTTGGAGACACACAATGTTATTCAGGATAATGTTGAAGATCCCTAGTTTTTTAGAAAGGCAATGGAGGATATTGACCGGGAAGAATGGATAAAAGTCATGAACCTCGAAATGGAGTTGATGTACTTCAATTAGTCTGGTCACTCGTAGATGCACCAAAGGATGTAAGGCCTATTAGGTGCAAGGGGATCTACAAGAGAAAAATGGGTGTAGATAAGAAGGTGCAAACCTTCAAGCTAGACTTGTAGCAAAGGGCTTCACTCAAAGAGAAGCAGTGGATTATGAAGAAACCTTCTCCTCTGTTGCTATGTTAAAGTCTATAAGGATCCTCTTATCCATTGCCTCATATTATGACTATGAGATATGACAGATGGATGTCAAGACTGCATTCTTAAATGGCAATCTTGAAGAGGATATCTACATGAACCAACCAGAGGGATTTGAGTCCAAAGGACAAGAGCAAAAAGTTTGCAAACTTGTGAAATCCATTTATGGATTGAAACAAGCATCCAGGTCTTGGAACAAGAGATTTGATGATGTAATCAAATCATATGGTTTTGAGCAGAACATTGATGAGCCTTGTGTTTACAAGAAAATCAATGACAATAAAGTAGCATTCATATTATTATATGTAGATGACATCTTACTCATTGGAAATGATATAAGAGTATTGATTGATATCAAGTAATGGCTAGGTAACCAATTCCAGATGAAGGATTTGGGTGACGCTTTGTATGTCCTTGGGATCCAAATAATAAGGGATTGGCGCAAGAGAATGTTAGCCTTGTCTCAGGCATCGTATATTGAGAAGATGCTTTTCAGGTATGCGATAAGGAATTCCAAGAAAGGTCATTTACCTTTTAGGCATGGAATCTCATTGTCTAAGGATAATAGTCCTAAGACACCTCAAGAAGTTGAGGAAATAAGGCGGATACCCTACGCTTCAGCAGTAGGGAGCTTGATGTACGCTATGTTGTGTACAAGATCTGACATTTGCTATGCCGTAGGCATTATCAGCAGATATCAGTCAAATCCAAGAATAGATCACTAGATTTTGGTTAAGAATATTCTCAAGTATCTTAGAAGAATGAGAAATTATATGCTTGTGTATGGTCCGAAGCATTTGATCCTTACTGGGTACACAGACTCTGATTTTCAAACTGATAAGGACTCTAGGAAGTCCACATTAGGTTCAGTGTTCACCCTCAATGGCGCAGCTGTAGTTTAGAGAAGCATGAAGCAAGGATGCATCGCAGACTCCATTATGGAAGCTGAGTACGTAGCTGCTTGTGATGCAGCAAAAGAGGCAGTATGGTTGAAAAAATTCCTAGCAGATTTGGAAGTGGTTTTGGGTATGGATAAGCTGATCACTTTATATTGTGATAACAGTGGCTAAGGAACCTAGAAGCCATAAACGAGGGAAGCTATAACGGCCCAGGTTTTCATCCCGTTTCCCTAGGTATGTTTCCTAGTTGGGCCGTTATTGGTTTTTAGGTCTTGAAGGGCATTTTAGTAATTTAACCTCTAGAGTCATTTTGGTAATTTATTGAGCTTCTTGGTCGTTCTAGCATTTTACTGAGTTTAAGGCTATTTTTGCTATTTCACGGCTTTAAAGTTAATTTTGCAAGTTTGAAGAGAAAAGGCATTTATTTTGTTTTATTATTTAAAAAGAAAATAAAAGAAAAGAAATTAAGTTTTGCATCAGTCGAAAGGAAAAAAGGGCCAGAGAGAATTGATCCTCCTTCCTCTTCTTCATCCTTCATCTTTTTTATCCTCCTTCCCTGCCGTCGAGACCCACTGAGCCAAGCTCGCCCATCGCTGTCACAGCCCTAGCCCGCACGCAGCCTTGCCAGCGTAGCCGCACGTATGAGACTGCCCGCGATCGCATAGCCCCATCGCTCAGCTGCAACCTTGCCATCACTACCGCATCGCCTCCACCGAGCTGCTTGCCCACGCCCCTGCTCTCCCATCGCTTTTGCTCGCCCACGCCCTGCATTGCCTGCCAATACCGTTCCGCCCGCATGCCCAGCCTTGCTGCTGTGCAGCGTGCCGTACACGCATTTGAGTAGATGTCCAGCCGCATGGCCCCAGCCACTCTGTGCCGCACAGCCTTATACGTATAGCCCCGTGCCAGTGCAACCAGCCATTTTGCCTGCTCTCGCTGCTGCCGCACAAGATCACCTGTGCCAGCCCGTGTTAGAGCAGTCGTGCCTTGTCCTTGTCATAGCCTTGGCCTTGTGGTGCCGAGCCTGCTGTTTGATTTGGGTAACCTCTGTTCCCCAGCTCTGTTGCTTTTGGTTCGACTGGATAAATAGTTAATTGTTTAGATATTAATTACTTATTATTGCTGTTTAGGTTGTGTTTGTACTTATGGGTATCTGCAGCTCAAGGAGCATTTATTGTCTGTTCGTTAATTGGTTCAGGTAAGGATTTCTTGTCTTGGTTGTGAGGACCCTGCGTGAATATTCATTGATAGTGTTGTATTGTTACGGCCCAGTTTTTCATTCCGGTTCTCCAGGTACGTTCTGTTGCTAATTCGATTGTTTGGTTGGGCCGTTAGGGCAGTTTGAGCCTTTAGGGGCATTTTGGTAATTTTGCCTTCAGAGGTAGTTTCGTAATTATCCAGGGTTTCGGGGCTATTTCTGTTATCTGTTGAGTTCGGTTATTTCTGGGTTTCAGGTTTTCAGGGTTAGTGTTGCATCTTGGAAAGCTTGGGAGTTCTTTTGGTTAAAAGAGAAAAAGAAAGAAATTAATTGTTAAAAAGGTGTGTTCGCCAAGACTCGAAGCCTATTGGTTAGAGTTTGGAGGTTTTGTTTAAAAGAAGGGAAAAAAGGGAAAAAAGTGTCTTCTCTAGGACTCGAAGGCTAGTTGCCAGGGACATATGGCATTTGAAGACTTATTTTTACGAAAAAGAAAAGGGAAATCGCTTGCATTTTGCGATTCCTTCAAGCCCTAGCCGTGAGTTCTTCTTCTCCCTTGTGATTACCGATCCTTCTTCTTCCTCAAGCCTTTGCTCTTGCCAAATTCCCCAAGCATCATCTTCTTGTTGCCGCAAACAGCCCCTAACTAGAGCACCATTCTTACCGCAAATTCCCCTGGCCAAAAACCTTTCTCTTCTCTCTCAACTCCATTGCCGAGAGATCTCCTCTATTTTAACTCCATTGTCGAGAGATCTCCTCTCTCTCAACTCCATTGCCGAGAATCACCCAAGGGCAGCACCATTGCAATCGAGAAGAGCACCAAGCCAAGCTACCATCCTTGCCGCAAACCAACCTAGTTGAGAAGAACACCAACCTTGCCATAAATCTCCTGGCCAGCAGCACTAGCCGAGAAGAGCACTAGGCCAAGCTTCCATTCTTACCGAGACAACATCTCCCTAGTCCTTGTCGAGAGCCTAGTTGCAGAGCCTTGTGGTTGGCTTTGGGTAACTTTCCCGAGCCTCGTTGTTCTTGTAGCGTAGTTAATTAGTTAGCTGTTGTTATTAATTTGTGCTTGCTTTTACTTCTGCTTAGGTTCATGTTGGTTCTGCTATGGTTCGTGTTGGTTCTGCAGCTCAAGGAGCATTTTTTATTTGTTATTTGTTCTGCTTGTTTCTAGGTAAGGATTTCTTGCCGGAGTTGTGTGGACCCTGCAAGACTTCTTTGCATTCTTGTTTGCTGGTTTTACTGTTACGAGTATGTCTAGTGGATAGGATTATTACGCTGTTCTGTTCCTGCTAGCATGTTTTACTCCTGTTTTCACATGTTAGCGCCATGCTAGGTTTTTTTCTTCCAGTATGCTTTGATTCCTGCTTTTAAGCTCGTAGTACGATGCTAGGGTTTATTTGTTGTTGAGCACGTTTGTTTGTTAAGAAACAAGGTTTGGGAATCTTAGATAGAACTTATTAGGGTGTCATCATCTAGAGGCTGAGAGTGGACCAATGTTAGTGTCCACACCGGTCAGGCTGTGAGGACGGATCCCTTACCCCTGGTAGCAGGTTGTGGAGTAGCTACCACACCGGCATAAGCCTAGTAGGCAGCCTGCTAGAGCGGAACCCTGCCAATGGTGTAAGCCTGTCTTGGCTGATTCTTAGCTTTAGCGTCGGTGGTATTCAGGCTGCTACAGTCGAGTGCGGAGGGTTTCGTACTACTATAGATCAGTGACACCAGTTTCGAGTCTTTAGGCATGCGTACTTGGACCTGAGTAGTTTGTCCATAGGCCCCTACATTTACGCAGTTTGTAGCAGCATGCAGTGTGCACCCCACACGCGTTAGGCACCGGGGGGAGAGCTCCCTCGGGCTAATGTTCGTGAGTACACCACTTCCTTTTCGAGTCTAGAGCCAGACACTGGGTACTCTTCTGAATGTCCCAGGACTAGTTTGGAGAGCTGGTCAGGACCAGCTTTTGAGTGGTCACTTAGGCCGAAGGTTAGAAACCTTCGAGGATATCTGTTTGGGATCAGCTTTTGAGTTGGTCATTTGGCCGAGGGTATGAGACCTTCAAGAATATCTGTTCGGGATCAGTTATTGAGCTGATCACTAGGCTGGGAGTTAGAGACTTCCGATGACCCAGGAGTTGTATGGACATCTCGTTCCAGGGTTCTGTGTTGGTAACTGTTTGCTTGTATACTTGGACGCTAGATGATGCGTTGTTTCATACTGTACCATGGTTGGGGATTCTTACTGAGTGTCGTTGTACTCACCCTTATTTTATGTAGTTTTTCACCAGGTAACTTGGGACAGCACCAAGACGGCTAGCGGAGGAGCTGTATGATCATAGGAGCTGCCGGAGTCACTCTGTCTATGTTTATGTCTTTTGTTAATTATTCAGCATGTAGTTGGACACAGAGTTCATAGGAAAATTTCTGCATATTGTGTTTTAAACTGTTTATGATTATTTGAATGAACACTGGCCAGGAACTCTTTTTGTTTTTAACGAAGTTATGTTTGGAATGTTTTAATTTTAAAGAATTTTCATTTGCTTACGTTGTCTTAAATGCTTTATATACATGCATGCTGAGTAAGGACCAGGTTTAGGACCAATTTTAGGTAGGGTCCTTACAGAAAATCTCTAACTCTCGGCTAAGGATCCACTGTAGATCTCCAAATGGCTTATCAATATAACCCCCAGAATTTCGAGAGTCTCTAACCCTCGGCTAAGGTGATCAGTTCACTATGCTGATCCTGGACACTTGGAAGAGTACCCAAGTGTCAGGCTCTAAACTGAATAGAAAGGTGTATTGATACACTAGCCCGAGGGAGCTCTCCTCCCAGCATCTAATGCACCTACGTGCACACCGCATGCTCCTGCAAATTGGATAAATGTAGGCTTACACAAACTATGTCGGTTCAGGTGGGCATGCCTATGACTCGGAAAAGTGTCCACTGATCCACAGCTGGTGGAAGGCCCTCGGTACCATACTGTGGCAGCCTCAATCACACCAATGCTTAAGTTAAAGGTTGTCCCAAGGCAGGCTTGCACCAAGGAAAAGACCCTGCTCTAGCAAGCCACAAACTAGGCTTATGTCTGGATGGTAGCTAATCCACACCCGGTTGCCGGAGGTAAGTGTTATGAAACCCTTGAGTATTGAATCTAACAACCTTGTTCAAGGACAAGACCTTTAGAACTCAAACCCGAAAACCCCAAAAAAACATATGGAATCAACCCAAGGAGAAGTTTTGGAACGAAATTACCTTGATGATCAAGATCAAGAGTAAAGAAAACTTGTT
>JBBMKA010029341.1:0-25009 GCA_037833695.1 Sechiopsis laciniata
ATTGTATGATAAATATGTTTTTCTAATAATAAATAAATAAAATAACCGACTTAACCAAGCGACTTAATCGATAGGTCAATTTCGGTGTCATTTTTAAGCAAATCGGTAGGTCAACTTTGGTGTCGATTTTTACCAAAAATCGATACCAACCGATTGAAAATTTTCTACTATAATAATAATATTTAAAGTTATGATTTGAACCTTTAACCTTTAAATTGAAGATACATATCATTTCAAACTTGTCATCTCCATTTTATACTCTATGCCCCTACCATTTGAATGTGACACCAAGAAGTGTAAAAATGGAGTTAGGAGTATGAAATGGAATTTTTTTTTTAGTTTTCTGTCTTTATTATGAAAATAAGGTTTTTTTATATTAAAATGTTTTGTGTACGTGGTGGTTCTATAAAAAAATTAAAATACCCTATTTAGTGTCTCTCGAACAGTGTACAACTTTTGTTCTACCATATTATAGACTATTTATCTTTAATAAAAATGTCATTGAACAAAGATTAAAAAAAAAAATCATTTTCATTAGAAATTTTGAAAAAAACACTATTTTGATGATAAATTTTCAAAAACAAAACTAAATTGATAAAAAGTTCAATATACAACCAAGTATTTGTTTTAATATATATTTATTCTTCTAGTTTAACAAGAATATGCAAAACTAAGTTTTCACTACTACAAATTTGGCCTTTAATATTAAGCAAAACCTGACATTAAAGAGTTTTCATATTGGACAGGTGTCAAACATCGAATAGGGTGACATTAAAATTTTTCATGATGGGCATCCTTTAATGACAGGCAACCCAACAGTAAAACAGCCTGTCATTAAAAGTGCTATCAAAGAAACCTGTCATAATAGGCTGTCTGACAATAAAAGTGTCTGTCATGAAAGACTTGTACCATTTCTTGTTACTTTGATGACGTGTTTTTTCCGTCATCAAACGCGCTCGTCATAATAGATGTCCGTCATCAAAGATTTGTTATGACGGGCAACCCTTCATGGTTTCATTCGATCAAAACATCTTCACTCTTATTGGCCTCAATCAACTCATCCTGTCTCAAAAATACATGATTATCTATCACAACAAATGTATAGATTTCAAATTAAGCTAGAAAAAAAAAAAAAAAACTTACAATCTGTTTGACCCATTCGATTATGGTTAGGTCGACTGCTTGTTTTTTTTTTCCTTTTTGTGCTTTTTTCCATAGATGTGAACATACAAGAGATCCTTAGTATCATTCAATTTCTACGATTAACATGAACAACACACATTAGTTTGATTATGTATTGGAACATATAATAAGAATACTACGATACTTGCTAGTTCTATGATTATATTTGTATTGATGATGGTTTGATTTATTCTTGGTAATTTATTTTTCAGATTTGCGTGAGAAGAATGAGCATTTTGGCATTGCTGCTGCAGTACATTAATTTTAATATTGTCAATGAAACTAAGTTATGTTTGATTAATTATATTTGAAGTAATTCATATCATGTTTTCCCTGTTCTTCAATACTTTCTATATTGATCCAATCTAACTGTTTTGATTTGATTCCCATTGTTCCTTGATTAGTTTGTAAGTTGCAAGTCATTGCTGTTTCTTGCTTTATTTTTGTTTCAACGGGTTATCAAGGGTTGGGTTAACTTGATGGCCAAGAGAGTTTTAAAGAACTAAAATGTTACGATTATGCTAATCACCTACTTAAGAATTAATTAACATCCAAATGTTGTACCAAAGAATTAATCTCCTACAAGCCCGGACACCCTGGTTTTTCTTCGACCCTTTTTTCTAGTGTAAGTAGTATTGATTGGTGTGAGAATACAGAGATGAAATGCTACCGTTTTCCAACACCTTTTCCGTGCTCAGATTATATTTGTTTATTCCTTGTATACACGTCTCTTTCTGATTTTCTATTTTCTATTTTCTGTTAGATATTCTTTTGTATATATGTGACCCATCTCTTCAATAACAAATAGCCCATTCTTTGTTTATCGTCTTCTTCCTTGGTTTGCTCTGTATTTTCTCTTTTGCTCAGTTGGTATCAGAGCTATGGCTGAAAACTCTTCTTGGTCTGGCAATGTACTGCAATCATCGATTGTGGTAGCTCCGATGACTCACAGTACTGGTTTGTCTTCGTTTGGAAACCCTCTGTCTACTGTTTTTTCTGTCAAGCTCGACGACAAGAACTATCTCCTATGGAGAGGAATGGTTCTTGCGATCCTTCGTGGTCAACGAGTTTATGGATATGTTCTTGGCACCACTGTTTGGCCATCTCAAGTTCTTCGAGAGGTTACTGAATTTGGCGTGCAGTTTGAACCAAACCCGTTATTTGCTGAATGGGTGTCGATCGGCCAAGCCCTCTGTGGCTAGTTGTTTGGAAGGCCTTGGAGAATTTCTTTGGCACGTCTAGCAAAGCTCTTAATCAGCCATGATCAGTTTTTCAGAATACGAAGAAGGGTTCGATGAAGATGAGTGACTATCTCATCTTGATGAAGCAGACCTCTGAGAGTTTGAATTTAGCTGGTAAGGCAGTTTCTCTTGATGACCTAATTTCTTTTGTCTTTTTTGGTATGAATGCCGAATATCTACCAATTGTGTGTATGATTGAAAATAAAGAGACTCAATCATGGCTGGATTTTAGCTCTACTCTGGTTACGTTTGAGGGTACGCTCTCTCGATATAGCTCTATCTTTGTTGGGTTGGAGTCTGTCGATCCTTCTACTCACCTTACGTTCAGACAGAATTCTAATCGTGGAAACAATGGTGGTCGTTTCAACTCTGGTCGCAGTCGCGGTGGCCAGAATGGGAATTTCTCTGACTCGCCTGGACGAGGTTATGGGGGAAGTAACCGTGGTCGAGGTCGCGGTAGGACAAACGAAAACAACAACTATAGCTATAATATTGGAAGCTCCAGCTATGTTCCTCCTCCTCCTCCACCACAAGGGGAGAGCAAATATCACTGTCAGTTATGTAATAGGGATGACCATACATCTCCATTCTGCTATCAACGTTTTAATGAGGAGTTTAACAATCCTCGTGGTCTTAGGAGTCGAACGAACAACAACTCTGGGGACACGGGTGACACGTCTACATATATGGCTTCACCTGAGGTTGTGAATGACCCGTGCTGGCTTGCTGACAGTTGTGCTACCAACCAAGTTACTTCTAATCTTGGTAACCTGGCTTTGAAATCTGAGTACACCGATAAGAATTCTCTTTCTGTTGGTGATGGTTCTAAGTTAGCCATTTCACATGTTGGTAATAACACGTTTCCTTCTACATTACTGCCTGGCTCATCTATTGTTCTCAATAATTTACTCCATGTTCCCCATATTTAACAAAATTTGGTTAGCATTCCTCAATTGACTAAGGACAATGATGCTTTTGTTGAATTTCACCCTTCCTCTTATCTTGGGAAGGATAATAGGACACATCGGGTGATGCTGCAAGGATCTCTCAAGGATGGTCTCTATTAGATTAATCTTCCTCGCCCTCTCTCTAGCTCTTCCTTCAATCTAAATAAAATGTCTCTGTCTCAACCTTTAAATCACTTTACTGCTATTTCGAGTGGTTCTTCTGAGTCTTCTGGTCCATGCGTCTTTGTTTTTTAGTCTTCTAAAGTGTCATCTTCTACTTGGCATCGTCGCTTAGGACATGCTTCTATGAAAATTGTTCAGTCTGTTCTTAATACTTGTAATACTCATGTTGCCCGTAATGATAAACCATTTTATGATGCTTGTCAATTTGGTAAGTCACATCGACTTCTCTTTTCTCGCTCTGTTTCACACACTAACAAACCCCTTGAGTTAATCTATTGTGATCTTTGGATTCCTGCTCCAGTTGCTTCCACAACTGGATTGCGCTACTATATTAGCTTTGTCGATGATTTTACTCGGCTTACTCATATTTTCCCGCTCACGTTAAAGAGTGAGACCCTCTCTGCTTTTACGCAATATAAGTCGTTGGTTGAAAATCATTTTTTGCTAAAATCAAATGTCTTCAAACGGATTAGGGAGGTGAATTTCGTCTTTTTTCCCCTATTCTTCAGTCTCATGGTATTGAGTTTCGACACTCGTGTCCTCATAGTAGTGAGCAGAACAGTATTATTGAGCGTAAGTATCTTCAAGTTGTTGAAATGGGCTTATCCATTCTCGTTCAAGTCTCTCTTCCTCTTACATAATGGTGGGATGCCTTTGCGTCTGCAGTTTATATTATTAATCAGCTTCCGACCCTGTTCTTGCCAATAAATCTCTATTGGAAAAGGCATACTCCACGGTTCCTAACTATACATTCCTAAAATGCTTTTGTTGTGCGTGTTTCCCATGCCTTCGCCCTTATCAATCCCATAAGTTTCAATTCATAGTGTCAAATGTTTTCCTTGGATATAGTCCAGCTCATAAGAGTTACAAATGCTTGAACTCGAGTGGTCGTATCTACATATCTCGTCATGTTATTTTTAATGAGGAAGAGTTTCCTTTCTCCTATTCCTTTCTAGAGTCATCTTCGGCCTCCTCCCCTGATGTCCTTGTCTCTATGGTCCCCTTCCCTATCTCGTATGTTTTTGTTTCTCTGCCTACTGCGGCTCCTCTGCTATCTTCTCCCAGAGAGAGCCTTGCGCCCCCTGCTGCACTTGACTTATCTACTTCTACACTTGTTCCTTCACCACAAGAGTCTCCCTGTTCCGTTTCAAGCACATCACCCTCAGGTGATCCTCCAGCCCCTATTGCTTCTCAGCATCCTATGCAAACTCGTGCAAAAAGTGGAATATTTAAGCCTAAGGTTCTGCCTTCGTTTTTTGCTAACTGCACTGAATTTGTGGTGGTCTAGGAACCTGCTAGCACTAAGGAAGCTTTGGCTTCTCCTTTTTGGAGGTCTGTTATGAAGGAAGAAATGGTTGCGTTGCAACGAAATCACACCTTGATTCTTATGGCTCTGCTTTCTAATCTGAATCTCATTGGCAGTCGTTGGGTGTTTAAAGTGAAACTGAGGTCTGATGGCTCTTTAGATCGGTGCAAGGCTTGCTTGGTAGCGAAAGGTTTTCATCAAATTCTGGGTGTGGACTTTCATGAAACTTTCATGAATCTCATTGGCAGTCGTTGGGTGTTTAAAGTGAAACTGCGGTCGGATGGCTCTTTAGATCGGTGCAAGGCTCGCTTGGTAGCAAAAGGTTTTTATCAAATTCTGGGTGTGGACTTTCATGAAACTTTCATGAATCTCATTGGCAGTCGTTAGATGTTTAAAGTGAAACTGCTGTCTGATGGCTCTTTAGATCAGTGCAAGGCTCGCTTGGTAGCGAACGGTTTTCATCAAATTCTGGGTGTGGACTTTCATGAAACTTTTAGCCCAGTTGTCAAGGCTTCTACAATCTGGATTGTCCTGACCCTTGCTATTATGAATGGATGGCCTGTTCGTCAACTTGACGTGAACAATGTGTTCTTAAATGGACATCTGGTTGAGGATGTTTATATGAAATAATCAGAGGGGTTTGTTGACAACAATTTTCCTAATAAAGTTTTAAGTTATAAAAGGCTTTGTATAGGCTTCGACAGGCACCGAGAGCTTGGTACGATCGTTTATAAGATTCTCTGCTTCGATGGAAGTTAGTTAATTCTCTAGCTGATACCTCCTTATTTTACTTCTCACAAGCCTCTGCTTCTGTTTTGGTTTTAATATACGTGGACGATATCTCGGTAACTGGTAACTCTATTTTGATTTATGAGTTTGTTCCTCGTTTAAGTTCCACGTTTGCACTAAAAGATATGGGGATGCTATCCTATTACCTCGGGGTGGAGGTTATGCACAATTCAGCTGGAATGTTTCTACTTCAGTCCAAATACATGAAGGAGATTTTAGACCGTGCTGGCTTAATTCATGTCAAGCCATGTACTACCCCTACTATTGCTCGCAAGCACTTCACTGCCACTGATGGTGAATTGTTCTCTAACCTAACTCTGTATCGAAGTATGTTGGGGGCGCTTCAATACCCACGCACACAAGACCTAACATCCCTTCATTGTGAACTCCTTAAGTCAATATCTGCAAGCGCCCACATGTGAACATTGGCAGGCCGTTAAGCGGGTTCTCCGATATCTAAAAGGGTACTATGAATTATAGTTTGTTCATCTCATAATCAGTAAATTTGGACATTGCTGCATATACTGATGCTGATTGGGCGTGTAGTCTTGACGACCGGCGGTCGGTGGCTGCCCACTGCTTGTTCCTTGGCTGTTCTCTTGTCTCGTGGTCGTCCAAGCAACAACAAATTGTTGCACACTCCAGTGCTGAATCCGAGTATCTGTCTCTTGCCTAAACCGTTGCTGAGGTTGCCTGGATTCAAGCCTTATTACATGAATTGTGCTTCTGCCCATCAGTTATTCCAGTAATTTGGTGCGATAATTTGAGTGCTATTTCTTTGGCTGCAAATCCTGTGTTTCACTCTCGAAGCAAACATGTTGAGTTAGATGTACATTTTGTTCGTAATAAGGTTCGTGACAAATCTATCGATGTTCATCACATCTAGTCTGGCGATCAGCTCGCAGATGACTTCACTAAGGCTCTCTCGCAATTCAGTTTCTCTGAATCCAAAACCAAACTCAGTGTCCTACCGGTACCTTCTAGTTTGAGGGGGGAAGTGAGAATACAGAGATGAAACGCTATCGTTTTCCCTTCAGCGTCAACACTTTTTCCGTGCTCAGATTATATTTGTTTATTCCTTGTATACATGTGTCTCTTTTTGATTTGCTCTTTTCTTTTTGTATATATGTGACCCCTCTCTTCAATAACAAATAGCTCATTCTTTGTCTATCGTCTTCCTCCTTGGTTTACTCTGTATTTTCTCTTTTGCTCAGTATTGGCATTGGCTGAGGAGCATTCACCGAATGAGTATTGCAGAAAATGTTGTTTGATATTAATGAGAGTATATAACCTTAGTTTTAAGACTATTAGGAAAATATATCTGTTGTAACTAATTCCCCTTTTCCCTCTTTAAATACTATGTACTCTTTTTTCATTTTAAATATATACAAAATCTGCTTCATTTCACTTTCTCTATTTGTCTCTCTCGTACATTTGGAATATTGTTATGGTATCAGAACAGGACTATTAGCCTGCTGTAAATGTGCCCTCTCTCTCCCTTTTATTTTTCTTTGTAGCAAAGCGTTCTCAAAATTTCTCCTTCTTCTTTATCGTTCCTACCCTAATCAACTTTTTTTTTTCTATCTTCTTCTTTATCTGAATATCGTTCTTGCCCTAGTTTCATCTTTAGCAATGAAAATCAAAGATGTTCAAACCACTGCTTCCATTCACCTCCCCACAAACATTTGTAACTTAGTTTCAGTACGTTTGGTTTGACAAATTACGTATTATGGAAGTTCTAAATCTCTCCCATTCTCAAAGCACACAAGCTTTATGAATATATTGATGGAACGATTTCTGCGCCTGCGGTTAAAATTGGAGATCTAGAAGTTGATAATCCAGAGTATCTTTCCTGGTTTGAACGCGATCAAGCTCTTCTTACACTTCTCAATGCTACTCTCTCACAGGATGCACATGCATATGCAGTTGGTTACAACACATCAAAAGATGTTTGAGACTCTATTGGAATTTTTTCTCTTATTCTTCTTCTTCTTCAAGAACCCATATTTTTGGCTTAAAGACGGAACTCCAATCGGTTTCTAAAAAATCTAATTAAACAATTGATGCTTATGTTCAACGAATAAAGAAATTTGTAAATCAATTAACAACTGTATCAATCAAGATTGATTCTGAAGTTATTACCATCTATACTGCAATGGCATGGCAAGCACTTATAATATGTTCAAGACATCTCTTCACACTTGTTCGGGAACCATTACACTCGATGACCTACATGCCTTCTCAGAATAGAGGAGTTAGATTGATAGATTTAAAATAGAGCATAATTCGGATTATTTACTTAAGCATTTCTTAGGAATTATAGGACATTTGAATAAGATAAAAGCTAAAATACAAACGAAAAAGATAGAATATTTACGCATCCACTCATGCACATTAAAAATGACAACATTGCAATTCTAGAGTAAAAGAGAACATTAAACACACTAATTAATGTGTTTTTCCGTGTAAGACCAATTGGGTCGCTACCGTATTGGAAGAATTATTGCATGCAGAGAATCATGCAACCGCAGAAATCTCGAGCAATCAATTAACGGAGATCCAAGTGAAATAAAAGATAGTCTGGAACATTCCAAACTTGCCGACCAAGTAATTTAACCCTATATAAGAAATATCGAAAATCCTAGAGAGGGATAACCTTACTAATGCATGCGTTGCCCAGACTCTAATATGAAGAACCGTAGTGAGAGCTGGGTTTGCCATAAATCAATGATTGAGGAAGTTATCATTAGAAATAGAGAAGCATGAAATCTATCTTACCATAATCGCATGATCAACATCATTACATTCACATTCTTCACCTAAGCCTATTTGCGTTTTGATATTAGGATAATTAAACAAACAACCAACCAACCATTGTTTATATTTATGTACGACTCTTTAGATATTAATAATAATTCTAGACATAATCCACGTGGAGAACGGTAAAATAAATACTTATCACTTGGTGCAATTCGACTCCGTATACATGCGTAAAATGCGATTTTAGAGCATAGGCCTTAGCAATAACGTCTAAAATTAGAATGAATTATTATAATAAATTATACTGTGGCCGATTTACAATCAATTTTTTTGGGCCATTGTCGGGAATTGATTATTTAGAACTTATTTTAATAACTTGAGAGTAGTTCTTATCTGATAAAAGGTTGAATATTTTGTATTTCAGGAGAACCTCAAATTTCGAAGTACAACAACCTACTTAGAAGAAGTTCCTCGCATTACAATAAATAGAAATTTCAACAATGGCCTATTACTATGCTACAGTCCAAAGCTGGAACAACCTCACCACGCCGTTTCAAACGCAATAACAACAAGGACCAAGGCATGTAGATGAGGTATACTGAACAAACAACTATTCGATACATCACAAGAACAACTGGGAAATTCAGCCAGTCGCATATGGGAAGCAGCAGAGCAATCATTTTCAAAGACCATTTAGTATGCATTATGAATATTCGCAGAAGGTATAGGGAGCCTGCAACACCATGGACTATACATTGGAATGTGGTTGTCGTGAACCTGGATATACCATGTATTAGTCTAAACCATATCTGGAGGACATTATGCGAATTAGTATTGCAAAAAATGACACTGCAATGCTAGAAACCCGAGCTTGAATGGAAGAAAATGCTATCCGTCTAGCGTCCCATGTATTTGCATGCAAGCCTGAACCATCTCTGAAGGACATAATCAAAGATAGCGCAGCCAGAAGAGAAGTTCTCCACCAAAACAACTTAATTTTAATGGAAGAGATAAGTGAAAGAAAGACACCAATGAGATCAACTACGAGCCTATACCCTCGTTAGAAGATATCATAAGAGCCAGTCTAGCCAGAGGGGAAGAAGACCTTGCTTCATTAAGGTGAGCACAAGAAGACATAGTGTAGTTGCTAAAAATGCAAGGACTAGAAGGGGAAAATGAGTCGAAAACCTTGGAATTTCCAGCAACAGTAACTGAAGCAGTTATTCCAAGCATGCCAATAAGAGATTCCAGCAAGAACGCTAAGCAGAACGAACATAAAAGCCAATATGAGGAAGAAGATCCTCATTCATCTGTTAACTTAGTGGATGATGAACCTTTAGTGGAGGACGAAGAAATTATGCCCTAGCCTAGAGAGGAACAGAAAGAAACCACAGAAATGCAGGAATACGAAGATAGCTCCAAAAATGTTGGATCGCTTGCAATTGTGCCCATCGATTTTGTACTATCGTGCCAAAAAACGCATTATGAAATGACCAGTCGAAGAAGCGACATAAGGGAAAAACAATCGAGCTTCATCTTGAGGCTACACATTCTACTAAATTCGATAGTAGTAGGAAGACAACGCATCAAGGTGCATAAGAGAGGGAAGAAAGAGCAAGCCATCAAATAGGGTGCTGCTTAGAAAATATATAAGTGGCCCAAGAAGAATCCAAGGGAGCATCAGACGGATTGCAGCGTAAGGGTTTCGCCTACGACAGGCATTATTCTTGGAATGCGGTTATCGATATTTATGACCTTGTGCAATTTTATTTTGGTACTTTTACTTTTTATAGGAGTAGAATTTCCTTTTCTTTTAAAATATTTTTCCTTGTTAGGATCTTTTCCTTTTATTAGTATCAATTAAGGAATAATGTGGAATTTAGAAGCGCGATCCTTGGAGGAAATAAAAACCTTTCCTTCTTTTAAAATAATATTATTCCCTTCATTTACTTCTGCGGAGGATTAAAAATAAAAAATATTATAAATATCCTTAGGAGGGGAGGTGAAAACTCATAACTCTCCAGCCCTCGACACAAGAACCTTTGATAAACCCAGCCCTAATTGCGTCCTTCACTTTAACCAAACCCTAATGGCCACAGTTCGAAAGTTCGTTAGCAAGTCGGCAAAAGGAAAGACAGTTGATAATCAGAAGCGGTTTCGCAACTCAGCGTCCCCAAGACGTGAAGCCAAAAAGTTGACCTTTGAAGACTCAGCCTCTAGGAGAGGAGAAAGCTCATGCTGACGACAGACGAGAAGCGGAAAGACCTTGAATACTAAAGTATGGAAAGAGAAGTCATTGCTGGTTCTCCAGTATGTCGCATTGAGCAGCAAAGACGAAGAGTCGCCAGTCGTGTGTAAAGAATGAATATCGCCAAGCGATGATGAGTTGATAGATGAATTGGTGGGGGAGTTCCTAAGGAAAAGAGCTGCTCAGCGAGCAGAATTGGCCATCAAGAAAGAACCAATGTCTAAACCAGAAGAGTCTATTGAAGAAGATCCTGAGGAAGGCGAGCCATGTAAAGAAGAGGAAAGTTAGAAAAAAGAAAAGAGAGGGAAAAGTGACTCAGAGGAGTCGGAGGAAAAAGAAACCTGAGAAGACGAGTTGGAAGAAGAAGAGAAAAGAGAAATTCCAAGAAAAGTAGAAAAATGGTCTCCGAGATTTTACAACCTTGGAGTACAGTCTATGAGGGCAAGGGTGTTGCCAGTCCATCAAGATGTGGAGATTATGACAATGATGTTCCCAAGAGTGAGCGTAATCTTAGCATCCACAGACGCAGAAGATCGATATGCATTCTTGAAAAAGAAGGAGGTTTGGAATGAACAAGGGTTTCAAACACATAAAATCCCAAAAGAGACCTTCGATAGTATTCGAGTGCTAGGAAGGAGTGGGTTTGCCAGTTTTATGCAAACTTGAATGATGAAAAGTCGTTTGTCTCAAGGGTAGAAGGTCATTTGATTGATTGTCGTGTAGCCGCGTGGAATCGTGTGCTTAAGCTTCCTAATACTACTGACACAGAATGTCCAAAATTAATGGATTCACCAACAGAGGAGCAATTACGAGAATGCCTAAGGGTAATTGGAATAGTTGGAGCAGATTGGAATGAGTCGACATAGCTTCCATCAGCCTGGGTCAAGACCAAGCTGTATGATAGGCTTTGCTTCATCAAAACCACGATCATGCCAACAACACATGATACATTGGTTGAGAGGAATCGAGTATTGCTGCTTTACACAATCAAGTCGAGAAAAAGCATCAACGTAGGTTTGATAATTGAAGAAAAAATTCAGCGCTGCGCCAAAAAGTGGCAAGGCAACATGTTCTAGCCGCACTCTATATCGCAGCTGTGCATCGATCAGGGCATAAAACCCAAACTTAGTGATGGAGTTTTATGCATCTGCCCCGCAATTCCAATTCCTAACGAGACTCCAAGATGGAAAGAGAGGGAACAACACGCCAAAAAGTCATTATCTATGGACAAGTCATAGAAAATCGAGTTAGTCTTTGCTCAAATGAAAAACTATTAGGCCTATGCAAGTGAGCGAGATGCGAAGTTCATGAAAGAATTTGTAGATTCTGAAGATGAGTCTGATTGGCCAGAGTTTTCAAGGAACTTGATGATTGCAGCCACCAAAAATGACAACCCGGTGGCCAAGGGCAATGCGAAAAAATAGATGGAAGTCTCAGTTCTCTCAATCTCTCTTTATCAACAAATATATTCTTTTCTTAATTCATGCATTCATATTTTTAGGATGCGATTCATTTTAGCTTTTAATTAAAAAATTTGTCTTTTGCCTTTATAATAGAAGTTTAGTTTAGTTTTTTATAACAACATGGCATAACTATTATTGTTACTTAGATTTTAGCTTAAAAATTTATCTCATTCAATTTCAAGAATTCTTAATTTCCCTTAGAATCAAACCTAGTGACAAGTTAGTCTCTATCGTGAGAACTAATACTTACAGATAATTGTTAAAGCTTAAAATAGGGTATCTTAAACATGGAATCGCATAAGTTTAGAGGAGCTAAGCCTCACCTTCATTGAGGACAGTGAAGAATTTAAGTCTAGGGTGAAGGCAACTCGATATATTTTTCAAAAAAAAAAAAAATGCTGGCAAAATAAAGATCAAAATATTCTGGGTAAAATTAAGGCACAAAGAGCGAATAGCCGAAGATTATCTTGAAGTATTCCTCTACTTACCAAAAGCGCAAGCTTGAGACATTCCATTTGCTTAGATAGAATGCTTTATGCTCAAACGACCTATCTTAAGAGCTATGAAATTGTGGTCATGAGTACAACCTGAGTAAGAATGCGTAAAGCAAAAGCGGAACTCCTCGAGGGTTTTGAGAGCTAAAAAGAAGTCTTGGACAGAATGTTTTGGGCAAACTTAGTTGAAGAAGTAGGTGAGTACAATAATTCGAGTGATAAGAGTTATTTATAATGAAGAACAACCTTTTAGTCACGATAGGAAGAAATTTGAAGCGAACCTGAGTCTTTTGGAAATTATGAAATCTGAATAGAGAAGGAAGAAGTTCTTTTTGATAAAGTTTAGGGTGCGATAAGACCTTCTGAAGGTTGGCATCAAGAAAGAAACTGAATTAGAAGAAAAGAATGCTAATAAGTAGATAACGCATTGCTCGGGACTAGAAATGATTCAAATTTGAGAGTTTGATAGCTCTCAAATAGGGCATAATTCGGGTTATTAACTTAAGCATTTCTTAGAAATTATAGGACATTTGATTAAGATAAAAGCTAAAATGCGAACGAAAAAGATAGAATTCTTACACATCCACTCATACGCATTAAGAAAGACAACATTACATTTCTAGAGTAAAAGAGAACATTAAACGCACTAATTAATGTATTTTTCCGCCCAGAACTAATTGGGACGCTACCACATTGGCCTAGTAATCAACGCAACAAGAACTCGAAGCAAACTTAAGGAATTATCGCATGCGGAGAATCATGCCACTGCAGAAATCTTGGGAAATCAATTAACGGAGATTTGGGCGAAATAGAAGACAGTTTGGAACATTCCAAACTTGCCAACCAATTAATTCAACCATATATAAGGACTATTAGAAACTCTAGAGAGGCGTCGGTTGGTCGAAAGTCGGTTCACTCTATATTATTCTGCTGAACGATGAAGGCAACTGGAAGTTGTTTGTGATATCCGATGACAAGAAGTCCGCCCATCTGCAGCAATCGCACCATTTTTCGTTATTTCTATTTCTTAATTTGTAGTTAGGAGTAGCATATAGATTTGTAGTTGACTCTTCGTAATGTTATTTCATATTTTGTTATTCTGTTATCGCTTATGTTAGGATTGCAGGTAAATAGACTTTATAATGATATTATATATATATATATATATATATATATATAAGCTTGCGTTGATTAGCTACCCACGTATGCTAACTACTAGTGAACTCAGAAGAAGGGTCTGGCGGAAGATCGCAGCTGGTTACATTAGGTCGATACGGGGTCCCTTGCATTGTTTAAAGAGTTAGGGATAACCTAACTAATTCATGCGTTGCCCAGACTCTAGTATGAAGAACTGCAGCGGGAGTTGGGTTTGCCATAAATCAATGATTGTGGAAGTTATCATTAGAAATAGAGAAGAATGAAATCTATCTTACCATAATTGCATGATCAGCATCATTATTTACATTTGCATTCTTCACCTAAGACTATTTACATTTTGCATATTAAGATAATTAAACAACCAACCAACCATGGTTTATATATCTGTACGACTCTTAAGATATTAATAATAATTCTAGATATCAATCCATGTAGAGAACGATAAAATAAATATTTATTACTTATTGCAATTCAACTGCATATACTTGCGTAAAATGCGATTCTAAAGCATAGGCCTTAGCAATAACGTCTAAATTTAGAATTAATCATTAAAATAAATTATACCATAGCTGATTCACAATCATGTAGGACTAATGTAATAAAAAGATATTTATAATTTATAATTTATTATTGGACTCGATGACCCAATCCGAAAATATAAGGGTTGGGTTGGAAAAATGAGCAACCCAAAAATTTGGGTTGGGTTGAAAACCCCTCTCAACCCAACCCAACCCAATCCATGTTCACCCCTAATCTTCATTTATCAACTCCATACAGAGGTGATGATACAATAACAATAGGTAATGGCAAAGGTCTTAATATTACTCATCAGGGTTCGGGTACTTTTGAAACTTTTAATACCTCTCTTCAACTTCATAAATTGTTGTGTGTTCCTGCAATTTTATCTAATTAACTCTCAGTTCATCGCTTATGTAAAGATAATAATTGTTTCTTTCAGTTTAATGCTAAATATTTCACTATACAGAACAAGTTAACCAATTAAGTGATTAATCATGGGCCCGGTACTAATGGATTGTATCCTATTCTTAATTCACTGCCTCCGCATACTGACTATCTTCTTTAGAAAAAAAATTGTTTATTTTTCTTTAAAAAAAATGTACTATCTTCTTCGATTAATTTTAAAAATATGTTCACATTTTGTTTTTGATTGTACTAAATAATTAATATTATTGAACAATTTTGACTAATATTAATTTTAAATTAATTTTAATTTTTTTAAGTTTTAAATTGAAATTTTTAAAATTGATGAACTAAAATAAAATAAATCACAATGTTCACAAATTAAAATTGGTGTTTTGAAAATTTAAAAGAACTTGAGCCAGCTGGGCAATTTTGAAAATTTAAAAGAAATAGTTAGCAACCTTGTTGTGTGTGTGTGTGTTTTTTTTTTAATCAACCTTGTGTTTCTCACACATATAAGTTGGAGTGAGAATATAAACCATTAATATTTAGGGTAGTTCTACATTGTATATATGCGGTGTGTCCCACAAATAGTTTTTCTTTTTAATAATTTTTTAATATAATAAATTTATGTGTTATCAAATAGTACCATAAAATATAGAGCACAAATTTTTTGTCATACAATAAGCAAAAATAAAAGGAAAAACAAAGAAAAAAAAAGAAGATAAACAAATCAAAAGCAAAAACAAAGAATAAAATACATACCATTTGATTTCTTAGTTAGATCACATATCATTAAAGATAAAATACGATTTTAGTCTCTAAATTTTAAATTTTATTTCAATTTAGTTATTCAATTTTCAAAAATCTAATTTTAATTTTTAAACTTTAAAACTTGTTATATTTAATTTTTTGAACTTTTAAAAACATAATTTTAATATTTAAATTTAAAGTTTGGTTCTATTTTCTTTCTTGAATTTAAAAGAAAAGATAATTTACTTTTTAGAAAAAAAATAATTGTTTATTTTTCTTAAAACAATGTACCATCTTACTTTATAAATTTTAGAAATACATTTACCTTTTGATTTATTAAAATTATTAATATTATTGGACCAATTTCAATTAATATTATTTTGTTTAAAATATACCACGTAAAATTAAAATTTTGAAAGTTTATGAACTAAAAAATTAAAGAATTAAAATTAGACTTTGAAAAATTTTTGGATCAAAATCAAATAGATACCAAAGTTCTTGAACAAAAATGGTAATTTAACCAAGCATTAAACTAGCCAGCTTGGCAACCTTGTGTTAATTCCCACATTTAAGTTGGAGTGAGAATATGATAAACAAAAATTAAGGAGATAAAGAAAAAGTGAGAAGATAAACAAAGCATAAAAAAAAGCAAAGAATTATAATAACTATAAAGCCAAAAAAAAAAAAAGCTAGCAAAATGAAAGCACATATCAGTTGGCAACTAAACAGCAATGGAAAACCAGGCATTGGTGGTTAAAAATGTGAGGGAAAATCTAAGTAAAACCTCATCAAATGAAAAGCTAATAACCACACCTTCAATTCATAGAATACCAAACTTCATCAAAGAAGTTCAACCCAAAGCTTTCGAGTCGATGCTTGTGTCGCTCGGGCCATACCACCACGGAAAGCTACACCTTGATTCAATGGAGCTGACGAAATGGGACCTGTTTCACCAATTTCTCAGCACTTCGGGCTCGAAGTTGGGTTCGTCATAGAAGGTGTGTGGAGCTTGTTCGAAGAACTGCAAGGATTGTACGATACGATTCGGGATGAGTGGAAGGAAAAAACAGAGAGATTGTTGCAGCTTATGGTTGTGGATGGTTGCTTTGTTATAGAATTCTTGAATAATTGTCCTCGATGGCTGAAAAATATTGAATGCGAAATCAAGCGGGACATGCTGCTTCTTGAGAATCAACTGCCCATGAAGCTTCTTGACATGCTCTGTTCCATGGCGAACATAACAAAAATAAGAATTCAAGTAAATTTAATCTCTATTTTATAATCATTTGATATTTAGTTGTTAAGACTTAGAATTAAACTCTTAAAATTTCCAACTTTATTTGTAGAGGTTTAATGTCTTCAAGGTATGCTCACTAGAAGCTCTCATAATTATAAAATACTTGATAATCTTCTGAAATCGAGTTTGGAGACAGATACAAGTGCATCAGACATATAGTGAGGTGAAACAAACACAGGGTTGATTTAAAGTTTAAGAAACAAGATTTTTATTTTCTATTAATTTTTATTGTAATGAGGTTTGATTTGAAGTTTGATAAAATTAAATAAGTTTGATAGGATGTGAGGAGGAGTTGAGAGAGGTTGTAATGTACAAAAAAACAAACACGGGGTTGGGATACCATCCCCTCCTCTCCTCTCCCAACTCCTAAATCCAATCACTCTCTTAAAAATGTTTTTTGAACTTCGAGCTAAGTTTTAAAAACCATCTCGAAATTTTTATAATACAACAATATTTAGGGTTGAGATATGATTCTCCCAACTCTATATTGAAGGTACCTATCAATTACAACTTGGGATGTATCTCCCCCATTTTATACTTCAATGAATTGTGAAAAACGAGTTAGGAGTGTAAAATGAGATTTTTATTTTTATTTTTCAATTACGAAAATGAGGATATATATATATATATATATATTCACGCAACAACAACGTCTACTCGACATGAATTAGAGGGTGGATCCCGCTACTGAACATAAGGGATAGGGGGAAGGTGGTTGGGCTTCTCTCTCTCTATATATATATTGATGTTGTTCGGTTAGGTTCTTACATCTGAAAGAGTGGATAGCTCATACCAATATATAAGAATTGTGGACTAGTCCTTTAGTTTTCAATTGATTTTGAGATAAATGTCACTCTATCTAGTATGATATTACATCTCATTAAACTTAAACGAGTATTTGATCCGATAAAATGAAATTATAATCCGATTCATAATTTTTTAGTCTAAAAAAATATCATCTCAAGGGGGTATGTTAAGATCTGACATCGAAAAGAGTAGAAATCTCATAGTAATATATAAGAAAGGTTAAATGTAAATTTTTTTGTGGCATTTTTAACAAAGATGACATTGATTAAAGACGAAAAAAAGGAAAAAAAAAAAACATATTTATAATTAATTTGAAAGAATGCTGTTTTAATTATAAATTTTCAGAAACAAAACAAATTTGATATAAAGTCCTATATACAAAGTATATATAATTCTTTTACGTCAACAAAAGTTGAGGATTAGGATATTCAATTTATGATATTTGATTATGTATCTACACTCTTATGTTGTTGGACCATGGCTGAGGTTAACAATTATATATCATTATTTAAATATATTATATGATTTAGATTTGAAATTGGGGCTTGCTTGCTTGTGATTGTAATGCATACAGACAGTCCAATGGCATTTTAACTATCAAAGTCAGACCATCCAACAAGATGTGGAAGCACGACAATACTTACACATTTTGGACATGTACAGGGCAGTATTGTTGTATCCTAACATAAAAAAGACGAACCCAAGTGAGAGTCAGAATTTGAGTGTTAGTACACATTCCAACACCCAATTTGACCCAGAGCGTCAAACCATACGACACACAACAAAACTTCATGAAGCCGGGGTCAAATTTGAAAGGAGCAAAACCACGAGCTTTACCGACGTGTCGTTCAAAGACAGCACGTTGAGGCTCCCGTGCATGGTATTGGACAATAGTACGGAATCAACTTTGTTAAATGTGATGGCATTTGAGAAACTCCACTTTGGGGTTGCCCTCAAAGTCAATTCTTTCATAGCCTTCATGGATCATCTCATAGATGTGGACCGAGATGTGGCACTGCTAGCCTCTCGAGGAATCATTGCTAATGCGCTTGGCGAAGACCGAGCTGTGGCTAACTTGTTCAATTTACTGACTAAGGGAGCCACTATGAATAGCACCCACTTGGCAATGGTGAACAAGTGGGTGAATGAGCATTGCAAAAAGCCATGGAAAGAGTGGTGTGCAAGTCTCAAACATACCTATTTTCAAAGCCCATGGACAATTAAACAAAGAAAAATCTAGATATTTCTTTTTCATTGAAAGTATATTTTGTGATCTTGCTCTATTCGATTTAAACAATCGTAACAAAAACTGGACCCGTTTCATCAATTCTCAACACTTATGGGCTCGAAGTTGGGTTTGTCGCAGAAAGTGTGGAGCTTGTTCGAAGAACTGCAATGATCGTACGATATGATTCAGGATGAGTGGAAAGAAGAAACAGAGATATTGTTGAAGTTCATGGTTGTTTTGTTATAGAATTTTTGAACAACTGTGATAGCTCAGAAATATGAGATAGGAAATCAAGCGGGACATGCCGATTCTTGAGAATCAATTGCCCATGAAGCTTCTTGACATGCTATGTTCCATAGCTAACATAAATGAAATAGGAATTCAGATAAATTTAAGGGAATTTACCTCAGCAGCACATTCTACTTCTGGTTTTATATTTACAGCACAATTTCTAAAATAATTCATCTATAATACATGATTTCTATTCGTGATAGAACTCAACTAGTGATAGAATAAGTCTATCACTGATTGAATTCTATCAGTAATAAAACTCAACTAGTGATAGAACTCTATGACTGATTGAATTCTATAGGTGATAGAACTCAATTTGGATTTCCTGCTACAAATAAATTAGTTTTGATTTTGTGCTATAGATGGAAATACTTTGTCCCTTTTTATTATACATGCAAAATCCCTTAAATTTAGACTCTATTTGATAATCATTTAATATTTAGCAGAGGAAATTTGAGAATTAAACTCTTAAAATTCATAAGAGTCGGTCTCATCGATAGAGGTTTAATTTTTTAAAAATGTAAACGGAGCAGGGAATGGGGATGGGGACTGCATTTTCCGTTCCCATCTCCGATTAGCCCTCAACGGGGATTCACGGCCCCATTCGGGGCGGGTCTCCATAGGGCTCTGACACCGTAGGGAAAATGAACATCTCTATAGTGGAGTAGAGAATCTTCCCGAACTACTATATATCTTGTCTCTTCCTTCTCTATTTACTCAATTATGTTGTATCTTCTTCATTGATTTCTTTTCAGGTATATTTGTGTTTTGAGATTAAATTGCTAATAATTAGTATTAGAGCTTTTGTCTGAAGAGTAAGAGTTTTTCAAAAAGTTTGGTTTTTCAATTTTCTCTTCAATTGTATTATTGTAGCTTGGATTTATCTTTTAGGTTTTAAAATAAATCAATTATCTAAAGGTATTTTCTGTTCATTGGGTTTTTTTTGGAAGCCGTATTACATTTATTTTTGGCGTATTGATGCGCTTTTGTTTTGGCAATTTTTAAACCAGCAATTGAATCGAGTGGCAAGATATTTATCTTGTTTTTTTTTTTTTTTTTAAATCAAGAAGGTTCAAGAATTGTGTGGTTTTTTTTTTTCAAAGTTAATTTCAAATATTGAAAGCACACAATTGGATATCTGGGTTTTGGCGGCATTTGATTTAGTCTAGGCTGTATTTGATTTGGTTTTGAAAACCACGATGTTTTAGGCAATATTGGTTTTGCCATGGTGGCATTGCTTTTATTCAAGCGTTAGAGATTATTGGAATTATTTCAAAAATATTTTGATAGTGGTATATGCATAGTGGCTTTCATTAGTATTCAAGGAGCCATTTGATATTTGAATTTTTGGTAGCATGCAATTGACTTCATGCTTTAGTTTTGGTATTTGCAAATTGTATTTGAGTGAGTTTGAATAGTAATTTTGTTTGTCTAAGTTGTATTTGGTATTTGCTAAGTGATTTAGTGAAATTTGTTAGTAGGGCATTTGTGACACTATTTAAATTTTGAAGCTGCTATTATTGTTTTTTTAGAGATTTGAGAATTGTGGACTTTTGACAGATTATATTGTGTACCTCTCGTTTGGTTAGTTGTTTTGTGTTGCAACAGTTTTTGGGAGCAAGATGGCAACATGTTTTGAATTGGCTAAATTTCATGGAACTAGCAATTTTAGTTTTTGGAAGGAAAAATGAGACAACTCATTTGTTCAACAAAAGGTAGCTAAGACACTTGATCCAAGTAAGTTTCCTATCACTATGATGATAGCTCTCAAACAGAGCATCATTAGGTTATCTATTTAGACATTTCTTAGAAGTTGCAAGGGAAATTGAATGAATTTAAAGCTAAAACAGAAGCGAAAATGGTAAAATCAACATGCATCCACATTTAGACAGTAAGAGAAGCAACACCACCCTTACTGAATAATAGAGAGCTATAGACTGCACTAATGAATGAATTTCTTGCGCAGGTTTGAACAGCTGACGCACTATCGCTTTGGACAAAGCAATTTAAGCTGAGCATGAAAGATTGCATAAATCCTGGGGAATCAAATGCATGAAGATCTGGGAGAAAAGAATACACTCTAGAACATTCTAAAACTTGATTCCCAAGTAACCACGCCATATATAAAGAGATGAGCAGAAACCCTAGCTAGTGGCTCTGCCTCTAGAAGTTATTTCGCCCCACTGAAATGACGACGAGACGATGTTCGTGGTGTCCGATGACAAGAAGTCTTCATTTCTGAAGCAACTGTCTTTTTATTAGTAGCTATTTACTTGTTCTAATTAGTATAAGAGTACTTTGTATAGTTTCGTTCTGTTTAAACCATTTTCCTTAATGCATCTTTACATTTTTATCCATCGCTTTCCTTTACTTGCATTATGTTTAACTGAGTAGGGGTGAATGCTTAGTAAATAGATGTAGGAGTAGTCTCCTTACTAATGCATGCGTAGCCCTAAGTTAGTATAGCGTTTTGGAAGCTGGACATGCTATAAATCAATGCAACGAAAGTGACCATTAGGAATAATGAAGTATGAAATCACACCTAACCGAAAAGCATAACTACTAATGTTCCGCCTTTCTTTACTAACCTAAACCTTTGTTATTTTACATTCATAAACCCAAACCAATAACACCACCTATTGACTCTTTACTTTTTGTACGACTCTTAAATTAATAAGGGTAATTCTAAACATCAATCCCTACAGAGAACGATTTCAATACTTATCACTTGTTGCACTTTCGACCACATATACTTGCGTGTAAGCGATTCAAAAGCGTAGGACTAGTCAATACTATCTTATACTTAGAATTAATTTATCTGAAGTTATACCGCATCGAAATATCGCATCAACTGATGAGGAGAAAACTGAGATATATGAAATTGTGTGTCTAGTCTTGTGATATTGCATCTTGCTGATAATGTGTTGTGTATGGTAATTAATATTGAAAGCGTATATGAACTTTGGGATAAATTGGATACTTTGTATATGTCAAAATGGCTTACAATTAAAATTTAGAGAATATTGATGAATTAAATAAATTTTGTGGGGATTTGACTAACTCTGGTGTAAAATTAGATTATGAAAATCAAGCTGTAATTCTCTTTAATTTGTTGCCTGATAAGGTTAAAGAGATCAATTTTTTTTTCTCCCTTTAGACAATTTTTTTGGTTGATTTGGTTGAATGTGAGGGTGGTAAGGTAATTATAGATAATGATCAACATTGTGAAGTCAAAGGGAATGGTTCAATTAAGCTAAAATTGGATAATTGGTCAAGGTTCTATCATCAGTTAGAGATATCCTAGGATTAAGAAGAAATTTGATATATTTGGGTACTTTGGATAAGGCAAGTTGTACCTTCGAGTATAGTAATGAATTATTATTGGTCACTAAGAATAATTCTGTTAAATTGACTGGAATTTTGATGAATGATTTATATGTACTTTTAGGCAGTGCTATTGTTGGTGAAGTTAAATCTGAACCTTTTGGAATTCCATTTTGTGAACCTTTGGGGATTCTATTTTGTGAAAATTGCATTCTGAATAATTCCTTTATCTTAGTTTATAGATGGAAAACATAAGTTTGATAGAGTTTGGCAGCACGTCCATTCTAATTTGTGGGGTCTATCTAGGTTCCAAATTTCTGGTGGTTTTAGAAATTTGTCTTTGCATTTGATAATTTGGTTTCTACGAAATTATGTGGCTCTTTGTTGTCCTCACAGCTTCAGTCTTACCAAGTGATTAGAGATAGACAGAGTTTGGTTATAAAACTACCATATAGTTTTGAGAAAATAAACTCATTGGGTTATGCCTTATATTGTTATAAATTTGTATTTGACTCTGAAATTTTGTTGGTCATTTGCAAGTGGCTTAGAAGTTTTGGTAAACCTCGTTTCAAGGTCAGGCTGGCAGCCAAAGATTTCACACAAAAAAGAGGCCATTGGTTATTCTGAGGTGTTTTCACCTATTGTTCATTTGATTGTTACTACAACTTTCTTGTATGAATTTTGGATGAGGATTCGGTACAATCACTTAGTTCGGTTCAAGAGGGCTATCATCGTTTAGTTTGGCATTTGTAAAATTTAGTTTATGATGATTTGTTTCTAGTTCTCTTGTTTTTTGTTGAGATTTTTTTTTGTTTCAATCAGTTGTTCAGAGATTAGAAATTTGGTACTCCAGTTGAGTTGTGAATTTGATATGAAAGATCTAAGGACTACATCCAAAGATTTATTCATTAAATTTATTGATTCAGATGATTTAGATTGTGCGGCTGATATGAATAGGAGAAATTAAATAGGTTATGTGTTCATGCTCTATGGTAGTATGAACAATTGAAAATTGAATTTGAGGTTTGTTGTTGTTCTCTATTCCATTGAGGTTCGACATTTTGTTTTTGTTGAATCAGTTAAGGAACAAGTTTTGGTTAAGGGGTTGATTTCTGACATTTTTTAATTTGTCCTACACTGTTCTACATTTTGATAAACAGGGTATTTTAATATTATCTAAAAATCCTAATTTTTATCGAACCAAACATGTATTTAGGAGGTTCTTTTGTTTTTGTAATGCAGTACATGAGACAAGAATTGTTTTAATCAAGATCAACACCAATTGCTTATCAGCTGATATTATGAAGTTTGTGCTAACTGCAAATAGTTTTGAGTATCTCATTGATTTATTTAAACTTTGAGCTGCGTGATTTGTTCGTGACCATTTGGAACGAGAGGGCGTTTTCATTGCTCCATATGCTCGTCAAGAGGGTGATTGTTGGTTTTTGTGACTCACATATTTGTATTAGGAAATTTTATGCATTTAATCTTTTTACCATAAATTAAATGTAGTTACCTTGGAGTAATTTTATATTTCCATTTGGGCCTTGTGAATTAGGGCTTTTTGTGACCAAATTTGTAACACCTTATTTAAGCCTCTTATGAGTGAGCTTTCTTTGAGAGAGGCATTAAAGATGTAGAGCATTTGGTGAGGTTTAGGTTTTGGACATTGTTCTTCATTTTCCTCCAATTTTTTTATGTGAGTATTGAAATTTGGCTCTTGGGTTCGATAGTGGAGGTAGAGAATCTTTCCGAACCACGATATATCTTCCTTCTTCTCCATTTACTCAATTATGTTTTATCTTTTTTATTGATTTTTTATCGGACATATTTGTGTTTTGAGATAAGTATATGGTGTGGATATGAGTGCAATTTTCTTTGAAAGTATTGTTTGCTTACCAACTTTCAAATGATCGATTAATATATATAGAGGTTAAAGAGAGGTTTAATATATTTATATGTATATATATGAATATATATAAAATTATATTTATAATTATCAAATTGTCATGGATTCTCATAAAAAAAAAAAAATATTTAAGATAAAGACGATGTTGATACCGATTTTGGTGTCGGCGATATCTACGATTGTAGTTCGGTTTCCTTGAAGTGCCTTACAAGAAAGAAGACGAGTGAAGGGGGTTACTGCTAAGCACCAACACTCTAATGCTCAAGTCATTATTTTGTAGAAGATGGAGGGAGTTTAGAGAAAAGCAGAGTTTTAAGCTAAAAAATTCTTACCATGTCTATGTTAATATGTATAATGTTTCAGTTACACATTAAATGATGGAAGTTACATTTGATTGCAACAAATATGTCGAAGGGTTGAACCGTTTCTCGTAGGAATCGACGACAACTTGGCAGGGATCGACGAAGATTTTATAGAATTGGGATAGCATTTCTGCAGCATATCCTGTATGTTGATAACTAAAAGGTTATTGATTCAATCCATGATTCCCACTTACTCAAGAATTAACTAACACCAAATGATGTGCTTAAGAATTAACTTCGTACATGTTTTCAATTTCCATCGAATGAATCTGATACAATCCCGAGACCTTTGATTGTGTATTCGAGGCGGAGTCGGAAGTGAGAGAAGACTTTAATTAGTATTTTA
>JBBMKA010029361.1:0-59088 GCA_037833695.1 Sechiopsis laciniata
TAATATTGTTTTTAGTTTTGGTTGGGTTGAATTTAACGAGCCAAAAATTGGCCAACTCCAGAACTAACTCAACCCATCGAAAATTATAAAATTATAATCCAACCCAATTTTTACGGTTTTGTGTTGGATAATCGAGGTTCGTTGAGTAAGCTTCGAGCAAATAGTAACTTTTAAAATAATTTTTTTAAAAAAAGGCAATAATAAATTTTCTTTAAGAAAAGGGCAATAAATAACTATTTAAATCATAATGAATGTATTTGCTTTAAAATTATAGACTAAATTCTTCCCATTCTATAAAGAAGGGCATGTTTGGAATGACATTTTCGTGCTTGAAAATATTTTTCACAAAAACCTTTTTCTCTACGACCACTTGAAAAAATCATTGGAGACCTCCTCTAAATTAAAATTGATTGGTTAGATTTGGTTACCTTTAAAGGGAGTAAATCCTCTTTTCTCAAGTTCCCTTAAATGCATAAATCCCAACAAACTGCAGGCGTTGAACGGAAAAAAATGAACCACTGGAATGTTAAACTCAGCGCCAGCTTGAATAGTGAACGAGACAAAACCATCACTGATAATACAACTAACACAAGGAGCATTAGACGAAGCATTATCGTTAAGTTGAGCAAGAAGACTGCAAAAAGGAGCCAAGAAATTTTGCGAGATAGCAATACAGAGAGCGGCTAGGTCTTGTGGGGCATCAATGTTGTCACTGGTCACAGGCATCCCATCTGGAATGGTTTTGAACTGAAAGTCGGGTAAGTTGGTGAGAGCGTCCGAACCTCTCGAGTTGATTATACGCTTGTGATTGTATTCCGTGTTGACGAAAGTTATATGAAACCCTTTCTGATGAAGAAGTTTGGCTACACTTAACATTGCATTTATATGACTTTGTGCTGGGAAAGGAATGCATATAGCATGGGGCTTATTCATGCTTTGTTTTTCTCTCTTTTATTCCTTTTTCTTTCTCCCTTACTTTGGAAATAATACTTCCGTAGTTCACAATTTATAGCTGGTTTTTTAGACACGTAAAAATATAAACTAATTGTGTTAAATTCGGTGCAAACAACTTTATCTTATATTCGAAAAAGTAATAATATTAATAAATTATTCATTCTCCAACAACTTGGCAGTTGTTTTCCATAAATAATAATTATAATTCTCTAAAAATAAGGTAAAGACAAGACATGACTTATTCACATAAAAGATCATATATGTAAAATACTAGAATGGTTTCTTTATTCAAATTATGAGAATACTATTCCCTTTACACTTTTAAGTAAGCACTCAAAATATTATTATGTGCTTTTTTAAGAAACTAATTACAAAATTTTCCCAAATCCACAATAAAGATTTAGAGTTCCTTAAATACTAAAGGCAAATTGTCAAAAATACCCTTAATTATAAAGTTTAGGTAAAAACAAAATATTTTAAATCGTTAAACTTTAGTTTAAAAAATACCCCACAATTAAAAAATAAAAATAAAAATACAGTCGGTCTTAAACAATATTAAAAAATATCTTTATCGTTATTTTTTTTAATAAAAATGTTACATTTTATTTCAAATACTTAAAGATTTAATTATAAATTTTTTTTAGGGAAAACTACTTTTTTTAGTTCGTGTCTTTTGATTAGAATTTCACTCTAGTCTTTATGTTTCAAAATAAAGCACTTTCATCCTTCACATTTCTTTAATATTTCATTTTAGTTCTTGAAATAACAGAACCTTTAATAACATAACGGAATGATGATTAGGATGATAACTAGACAAATTTTAAACTCAATACATTGATGATGTGGTTATATTAGAATTTATTTTTAATAAAAAAAATACATAATAAAAATATTAAATTCAAAAGATAAGGAATATCATTAAAATTTTCATTTTTAGATAAAATGAATTAATGACTTTTGATCTTTAAAATTAGAAATTTCATTTTAAAACAACACTTCATCTTCTTTCCGAAGCCAAAATAATGGTAACAACACTGTTCATTCACCTCATTATTTTCTGAAATCTCCTCAGAAAATCAAAAAAGGAAAAAGAAAAATCAACGCCATGGGAAATATTAAGCAGAAATTCCCAAGAAAACCCACTCATAATAATAGCACAGAGGTTGGAACAGCGCCGGCGACGACGACAGGCAATCGGAATCCGGAGTCTGTTCACGGACGCTATGGGCTTCCATTTTTGAAGATCAAATGGGTTTATGGGGCCACCATTTATTTTGGCTTGAGAAAAAAGAAGATGAACAATCAAACAATGAAATTTCTAATTTTGAAAATGAGAAGTCACTAATTCATTTTATCTAAAAATGAAAATTTTAATGATATTTTTTATCTTTTGAATTTTCTATTTTTATTATGTATTTTTTCTAATATAACCACGTCATTAATGTATTGTATTTAAAATTGTCATCATCCTAGTCAATATTCAGTTATGTTACTAATAGTTTCGTTATTTTAAAAACTAAAATGGAACATTAAATGTGAGAGATGAAAGTGCTTGATTTTGAAATATAAGTACTAAAATGAAACTCTAACAAAAAAGTAGGTACTAGAAAAGAAGTTTTCCCAAGAATTTATATTTATATTCTGAATTTATGAATTATTTTTATATTAATAGTATTGATTTAATTAATTAAATTGCTAATATGAGGTTGATATTAATTTTTAATATATTTCTTTTTGGTCTGCTCTTAAAATTTTTTTCTTATTTTTCGATGTATAGAAAGTGATTGAATATTAGTTCCAACTACCGAATAGTTTTCCGCTAGTTGTACGGTTAGTTGTTATAGTTACAATCTTTTTTTCTTTCTTTTTTTTTTTTTTTTTGGAAATGGTATGTTATAGTTACAATCGATAAGAATTAGAAACTTAAAAGTTTAAATAATAAATTTTAATGTTATATATGGATCATTGAAAGTTTACTTTTCATCTTTAGTTCGATACATTAAATTCAAACATTGGAATTGCTAAATTATTTAAATAACTCGGGCTAGAAATGGATCTCATATGGCAAAACAATGTTAAGTAATCCTATATAGAAGGATCAATTTTTAAGATCAAACTCATGACTGTGAAGTTGAAATAATTTTAACACCTAACAAGATAACCAACGTACCACTAACTCATTCGGTGGGATGATTAAGGTTATAAATTTTTAATTCTTGAGTTTATTTGATCAAATTGTTACTGCAACATTTTAGATATTAATAATATGTTTATTCTCATTAATTTTGATGGAGGAAAAAATATGCAAAGAGGAAAAGAAGAATTACCATTTTTGTGTAAGAATATTTTTAATTATATTTTTGAAAGGTTAAAAACATATTATTCAAACAAAATTGTTACATTTTTCATCCAAAATTGAATGGTGAATATATTTTTTAACATTTTTAAAAAAAATGCAAGAGTATTTTTAAAACCTTTTAAAATTTATGGGTATTTTTTAAACAAAAGTTAAATGGTTTTCATTTAAATTTAAAGACAATGATATTTTTTAAACAATATCTGCAATCTCATTCTCATCTGCCCCGATTCCACGAATTATGTTTATTGGAAAGTACAAATCTCTACAATTCTCAAAGCACATGCCTTATTCGATCACATTGACGGAACTAATGTCCAACCAAATCAGTATATCCAACTTTCTGCAAAAAAATCTATCTTTAGAAACGTCGTCTAACACTAAGGCAAATAAATCCTGAATATTTGCAATTGACTTACAAGCACCAAGCGATCATCACTCCGATAAATGCAACTTTATCCCCTTCGGCGTTCTCTCATGCAACCTCAACAACTACACAAAAAAATTTATAGACCTCTCAATAAATAGGTATTCTTAAAAAACCCGATCCAACATTTTGGCCTTACGCTTCGTCTTGTACACTGTTGAGAAAATAAAATCTGAGACAGTAAAAATTCTCTAGACGAGTGAAGAACAATCATCGATAAACATGACTTTTCCTTTGTATCTATCGATGACGAGGAAATGTTGTTCTATATTCGAAACAGATTACTCAGTTAGTTCGGTCCATTCTGAACATCTATTCGCTCGCGCATCTCACCGATTACTTTGGGCATGCTAGAAGTTTTGTTAGATGCTAAGGAGAAAAGTATTTCGAAATCAACATTGGAGGTAGAATTGCTGCCCACAGCAATGGTTGCACAATCTATTTGTGATTCCTTCAGTGCTGGAAACCACAGTTAAATTGATGCTACAGGTCGCGGCTCCAATTTCTCCTGCGAAGGACATTTTATAGTAAAAAGAAATAATGTAGGTTGCAAGACCCACTACTCTAATCGAGGACCCAATTGGCAATCACTTACCCACATTCTCGATTTTATAACAGTTTGCCAACAATGTCATTTAATGCCTATCAACAAGCCCAAGCTGGGTTCTATTGGGTTGGATCCTCCAACTACAAGGGGTTAATTTGTACCTTTTAATAACAAAAATGGCTTACATACATCTGACTGCAGTAAAACCAGACTGACTCGTGTGCAAATAAACTCACACTCGCGCAAGTATACAAGACCAGCAAAAAGTAATAAGTAAATTATGGATCTCCACAAGGATTGTGATTTATCAAAAGAGGATGTTTAGAATCAAATATAAAGTAAACAAATAGGGTTTGATTGGGTTTGTATTGCTTGAAATAAAAAGAAGTAAAATTAACAAATTATTTTTTAGAAGAAAAGACGTAACTAAAGTACTCATGTAATGCATTCACAGTGCTATAAAGAAATATTATTGAGAGGAGTAACTCCCATACTTCTCCTAATAAATTTCTGCTCCTGCATTCGTTCTCATTAAATTTAACTTCTGTTGCAACTCAATGTAAAATTAGTCGGCGCAATGTATGCAGTAGGTAAGCGTTTATTCCTAAACACCGATTTAAAGTATAAAAGACTTCATACCATCCTACAGAACATGCAAATTAGCCTTAGGTTATTTCGTTCTCCAAGTTACAACCTATTAGTGCGTGTGGATGGCCGATCGACACTTACTATTGAGATTTGATCCGAATACAACATGCTCTGGTTAATTCTTCCTTAGATCTGTCTAACACATGTGTAAACAATTCCAATTTATTCTAGCCTTACCTTAACGAATTTAGTTCATAATGCAATTAGAAAACATACATAACCATATGAAAAGTATCATACTAAAACTTGTATTAATCAATGCAAAAATAAGTCTTTTAAAAGAAACACTAAACAGAAAAACAAAGGTATGAACTATCTCGTATTCCACACTCTCAGTGGTTGGTCTTGATCTCTTCTTATAGGCTCCAAAATGGCTTCAAATATTTCCTTATTTGCACCCAACTACATCGCCGCAACAGATTTCCTCTGATTGATTTCACGAATCTCGTCTTTGCTGAATAAGGTATGAATCTCGTGATTGCTACAGTTTGTCTCACCCGCGGTTCGACAGTTGACATTCGCTTCTGTTTGATTCTTTTTTTATCTGTTTAATTAAGGCTTTTGGCATCTGACCTGATCTGCTACTCTCGCATTGGTTTACGCATTCACTTTGGTTTCTGCTTTTGATCGTAATTCATCCAGTCTGCACTGCTTCATTTTGGTCTCTACTGTCCATCGCACTGCTTTTGATCGTGAGCATTAGCCTTTTTCACCTTTTATTCTATATTTTCACCTTTTTCGCTTAAGATTTTCCTAAATAAAGTATAGCAATGACTCTAAAGTTTCTAAATATTAACTCTATTTGAGAGTCATAAAATCCCTAAACTTGAATCATTGCTCGTCCCGAGCGATGTACTATAGATGAAAATAGTAATATACTTATTATAATGATGTGCTTCCTTTCTTGCTAAAAATTATTTCTTTTCTTTAGATTACCACTGCCTTAATATGCCATGCACTTAATCATCGCGGTCCTTCTCTTGTTAGAACTCCTCATCTTTTGCCTTGGTTATTTTCCTAATCGTTCCTAGTAGAATGTACATCTCTTGGTGACAAAACTTATAACTCTAAAACAGTTCAATCAACCCCTTGATCATCTTGAGGTTGCCCAAAACATTCTGTCAAGGCTGCTATTTAGGTCCTCTAATCCCTTAAGGATTTTCGCTATGTTTTCTTCATTTCTACTCAGGTCGCACTAATATCCACAATTTCATAGTTCTTAGCATGGATCACTTGAACATAAAACGTTCCACCTAAGCAATATAATGTCTCAAGCTTGCGCATATGGTGGAAAGCGGAGTACTTTGGGATTCCTACGACTATTCGCTCTTTTGTGCCTTTTCTATTTTGTCTAGAATATTTTGATCTTTATTTTTCACAAAATTTTTTATTTTAATATGCTCACTTTATTTTCTCTCTTCTATACATACCTCAAGCTTGCCCTCACCCCCAAACCTAAAGTTTTCATTGTCCGCAATGAAGGTGAGGCTTAGTTTCTCGAAACTTAGTTTGTCCTTAGACTTAATTTCTATGATTCAAAGCTTTTGGATTCAACCCCAAGAAAATGTCCATTTGTCCCAAGTCCGAATAGGGTCCGTCCCAAGGCAACCTTGTTAAAGTTACTAGCAATTAAAGTCCCAAGGCAGATTAAGTCTTTTAGCATTTTTCGGCAGTGTTTTTATAACGCGGAATTAAAAAGCAAGATTTCAGCACAGCATTAGTCAAAGTAGACTTCTAAAGCAAGAAATAGAAGAAGAAAAAGATTATATTAAAAAGTAGCGCAACCACAAGAATAATAAGAGAAGGGGAATGCGATAAAGACAAAGACTTCTAATGGTTGCAATTTCGGGTGCTAATATAAATGTACCGTAATTAACTCGAAGCAAATCTATTACTAAGTGTGACTCAGAATCACTTACGCATAAGTATATGTGGTCAGAATGCAGCAAGTAATAAGTATTTATATTTTATTGTTCTCCATAGGGATTGATGTTAGAACTAGTACTTCTATCTAGAGAGTTATGCAAATAAAGTAAAGAATAGAATTGAAGTTGGTTTGTAGTTGATTTTGAATGCTAACAATAAGTAAATATGATACTAATGCAAGCAAGAATTAAATGTGAATGCAATGAGTAGTGTTGAGAAAATAGTTGCAAAAGATGCTAAGAATGTGGGACTAGTTATCAAGTTTCCTGCTTCTCTAATCTAAAAAGTAACTTCCACATTTAATGATTCATGGCAGATCTAGCTTCCGCTACAATCTCCATACTACCTCAGGGCAATCCAAGCGTTAGTAAGGTTATCCCTAATACTTCGAATGGTGAAAAGTCTTTCACCCAATCCTAACGTAGCAAACTAGATCATCATACGGTTCCTTCTTTCGAACTCACTACAGGTTACATACGTGGGTAGATAATTGACGAATGTATATTAATAAAAAAATGCAGTAGTGTAAAACATGATAACCTACACTCCTAACATGCTTCTACAAATAAATCCCCATCACCAACTCTCATAATACAGCATAGCAATAAACATAAGTAGAAAGTTAAAATCAACTAATTTTATTACCACTACTAAATGTTCACAGCTTTAGACTACTCTTAAGAAAAACAATAAAAAGTTAGAATTGGTGCGATTATAAAGTGTGCAGTCTCCTTGTCATCGGCTTCCACGAACACCACCGGTTGTTTCTCCTTAAGATTGGCTTTTGGGCAACCAACCAGCTCACTGAACTTTAGCTTCCTTCTTGCTATTTATAAAGATGAATTACTTGGTCAACAAGTATAGGTGAGCTGTAAAATCTTCATTAATGCAAGATCTCTTAATTTGCGTCGGATCTATTTTACTGACGCCAACTTAATTGCTTAATTGATTATTCATTTGTTTCCTTGTTGGCATGATTCTTCGACAAGTTCGCATTATGGTTTAGCGTTTTCTTACGCTGCTTGTCACTGTTCACGCTGATTTTTTCTTCCCGTGCTTTAGCTTTGCATCTCCTGCATTGCGCATTAATTTAGCACATTTTATTCAATAGTTATGCTAAAATTGCGAAACTGTGCTTCTGATGCTAATTCATGAATGCATGCGACTTCTAGTAGTTTTTACTCGTAATTTACATATTACAGCCCAATTATTTCCCTTGAACCTTAGAATAATGTAGAATAGAATAGCCTAAAATGAGCTCTATTTTAGAGTTATCACACTCCCAAACTTAAATCATTGTTTGTCCCAAGTAATGCATAGTCTATCTATTAGTTATTCCTATTCAACTAAATCGAAATCCTCCTCTCAAGCTTAACTCTAAAAAGTTTTATCGCAGCTCATATTCTTAGCATCAATATCTTTCTCTTTTCAAAATTCAAACCCACCTAAAGAGTCAGGTTTTAGCAATAGAATCTTTCCTACCATGACTGACAGATCGTTCCTCGACACAATTATTTCTAATTACCTAATTATTTTACACAATTACTTCTACGACTAAGTTTGCCCAAAACATTCTGTCAAGGCTGCTACTTAGGTTCCTTGATCCTTCGAGGCTTATGCTTGTTGCATTCCTATCAGGTTGTACTCATGTCCGCAATCCGTAGTTCTTAAAATGTTTTATTTGAGCATAAAACGTCTCATTTAAGCAATGAAAAGTTTTAACATGCGCTAATAGTGGACATTGGAGTAATGGAAATCCTATGGCTTATTCACACTTAATGCCTTAATTTTTGCTCACAATGGAGTCCCAGGCACAAATAGCTCAGCTGACACAGTTGCTTCAGCAGACACCCCCAGCAGCCCTAGCGAACCCTCCAGGCAGGCAGAAGCTTGTTGTTGTTAAGGAAGATGTGGTTGATGGAGCTGTCGAGTACGGAAAATGGCTCAAGAATTTCGTTAAGTGGAAGCCTAGTGAGTTTGATGCTTTCGAGAATCCGTTAGTAGCAGCGAAGTGGCTGGCCTGATTAGAGTATATTTTTCATGTCATGAGCTGTCTGGATGTTCAAAGGTCGAGGTGTGCAGCTCATGTGCTGACTGATACAATAGTTTGGTGGTGGGAGTTCACCGATAGAGGTAGACCAGCAAAGTCTCCACCAGCCACATGGGAGTTTTTTATAACTGAGTTTCAGGCTAAGTATATTAGTGAAGAGGACCAGTAAGAGATGGCAGAGGCCTTCTAGAACTTGAAACAGGGAACAGCCAGTAAAGCTGGCTACGAGAAAAGTTTTCGGAGTATAGCTACTTCGCTCTAGAGTTGATAGCCACAGAAGAGCTTAAAATTAAGAAGTTTGTTGGCGGGCTGAGGAAGGAAGTTGTTCAAGATGTTCGAACACTCACTCCTGATTCGTATGCCAGGGTCGTAGCATTGGCCACGATCTATAATGCTAAGTACCTACTGGTGGAAGCCCTTGATGCACCTGTTCAGATTGTTTAGTCTTACTCTGGTCAGAGGAGGAAGTTTGAGTTTTCCAGTAGTTCTCGAGCAAGAGGCTAACAATAGCGCCACTAGAGCTAGTTTTAGGGTAGAGATCAGCATCGACCGCAGTATCGACAGTAGGACCGCCAGTAGGGCGCAGTCAGGCAGCCGTCTCAGTGTCATACTTGTGGCAAGTCACATTATGGTATTTAGAGAGCTTCACCTCGAGCTTGCTACAGATGTGGCAAGGAAGGGCACTTGGCTAGAGCTTGTACCCTGGCCGAAGCAGTTGCCAGGCTGACTCAGTAGTAGAGCCGTATTTTTTATACGACTCGCTAGGAGGCTGAGCGAACTGATGCAGCAGTTGCAGGTACGCTGCTTGTCTTAGCCCACTGTGCCTTTGTTTTGTTTGATTCGGGCTCGACCCACTCGTTTGTATTAGATTCATTTGTTAGACAAGCATGTCTGGAACTCGAACCTTTAGGTTTTGAGCTGTGTGTTATAACTTCTTCGGGAGTAAGTATGATAGCTAGTGGAAAGTTAGGAGTGGTCGGATACACATATCCGGAGAGCTTTTAGTAGCTATCCTCATAGTCCGGCCTATAAGCGGTTTTGAGGTTATCCTTAGTATGGATTGGTTAGCTGAGAACCACTCAATGATTGACTGCCGCCAGAAGGAAGTAGTGTTTAGGCCACCCAAGAAACAGAGCTTTAAGTTTCGCGGTGTCCAGAGTGGTGTGTGTCTGCCGTTGATTTCAGTAGTGAAAGCCCATCGTTTATTAGCTCGAGGAGCTTGGGGCTTTTTGGCAAAGTTGTCAGGTAAAAGCAGTACCTTATTGACTATTGATCAGGTACCAGTAGTACAGGAGTTCGCATATGTTTTTCCTGAGGAGCTATCGGGTTTGCCTCCACAGAGAGAGGTGGACTTTTCCATCGAGCTTGAGCTATGGACTCTCCCTATTTCGACAGCTTTGAGAGAAAACCAGTTGTATGCCAAGTTCTCCAAGTGTGATTTCTGGTTAGAGCAAGTGGCTTTCCTTGGACACGCTGTTTTTAAGGATGGCATTGCAGTGGACCTCACCAAGATTGAGGCAGTGAGTTCGTGGGCCAGACCGACTACGGTCGAAGAGATTCGCAGCTTTCTGTGTTTGACAGGTTACTACCGACGGTTCGTCGAGGAATTTTCCACTAAAGCAGCACCCCTTACCAGGTTGACTAGAAGGTGTTGACTTTGTTTGGGACGTCAGTTGTGACGAGAGCTTTGCTCTGTTGAAGCACAGTTTGACGTCCGCCTAGTGTTGACAGTTTTGGAGGGAACAGGTAGTTTTGTAGTGTACAGTGACGCTTCCAAGTTTGGTTTGGGTTGTGTTCTAATGCAGCATGGTAAGGTGATTGCCTATGCTTCTCGACAGTTGAAGCCCTATGAGAAAAACTACCTGACCCATGACATGGAGCTAGCAGCTGTTGTGTTTAATTTGAAAATTTAGAGGCACTACCTGTATGGTGAGAGGATTCAGCTGTTTACAGATCACCAGAGCCTTAAGTACTTCTTCACTCAGAAGGAGTTAAACATGAGACAAAGGAGGTGGCTAGTCAAGGATTACGATTGTGAGATTTTGTATCACCCGGGAAAGGCCAACGTTGTGGCTGATGCACTGAGTAGAAAGACGTCACACTCCGTAGCTTTGTTGAGTTCTCAGATTCATTTACAGAAAGAGTTTGAGCGAGCCAGTATTGCGGTGTTGTTGGAGAGGTTACTGCCAGGGTAGTCTAGTTGACAGTTCAGCCGTCGATTAAGCAGAGGATCATTGATGGCTAGCTGAGTGATCCCAAGATGAAAAGGTTGATTGAGAGAGTTCAGGAGGATGAATATTTTGACTTTATTCTAGCACCAGACGGAGGTTTGAGGTATAGAGGTCGGTTGTGTGTTCCAGCAGATGCCGCACTACGAGCAGAGTTGCTTACTGAGGCTCATAGTTCCCCGTTTACTTGGCACCTAAGGGGTACAAAGATGTATCAGGATCTCAAGTAGACATTCTGGTGGATGGGTATGAAACGAGATATTACTGAGTTTGTTAGCCGGTGTCTCACTTGCCAGTAAGTGAAGGCTCCCAGATAGAAACCAGCAGGCTTGTTGTAGCCATTGAGTATGCCTCAGTGAAAATGGGAGGAGATTTTGATGGACTTTATTTCTAGGTTGCCGAGGACGCCGAGAGGGTTTACTCAGATCTAGATTGTTGTGGATCGGATGACTAAAAGTACATACTTCATCCTCTATAGAGTTAACTATACCGTAGAGCAGTGGGCACAGTTGTTCTTGGATCAGATCGTTTGGTACCATGGTGTGTTGGCGAAGATTGTTTCAGACCGAGACTCTCAGTTCACTGCTCGCTTCTAGAGAGCGCTCTAGAAGGGGTTGGAAATCGAGTGCAGCTTCAGTACCGCTTTTCATCATCAGACAGATGGTCAGACAGAGAGGGTAAATCAAATTCTCGAGGATATGCTACGAGTCTGTGTGTTAGACTTTCCCTACAGTTAGGATTAGTATCTGTATTTGATGGAGTTCACGTATAATAACAGTTATCAGTCGACGATTCAGATGGCTCCGTTTGAGGCCTTGTACGGCAAGTGTTGTAGATCTCCAGTATTCTGGGAAGAGGTTGGTGATAGACAGGTTTTGGGTCTCGAGTTATTACAGATGACCAACGATGCAGTTCAGAAGATCGAAACTCTTATGTTAACAGCACAAAGTAGATAGAAAAGCTACGCCGATGTTCGGTGTCGAGACTTAGAGTTTAGGGTGGATTAACATGTGTTTGTAAAAGTGGCACCGATGCGTGGTGTTTTGAGGTTCGATATGCGTGGAAAGTTAAGTCCCAGGTTTGTAGGACCCTTTGAGATCCTTGAACGAATCTGTTCAGTGGCTTACCGTTTGGCTTTGCCCCAGTCATTGGCAGTAGTATATAATGTGTTCCAAGTGTCGATGTTGCGTCAGTATGTGGCAGACCCTTCTCATGTTGTGGATTATGAGCCGTTAGAGCTGAACAAAGATTTGAGATTTGAAGAGAAGTCTGTGTAAATTTTAACCTGGGAGCTTAAGACCTTGCATAATCGGGAGATCGGTTTGGTTAAGGTTCGGTGGCATTGTCAAAAGGCAGAAGAAGCAACTTGGGAGTTGGAAGATGAGATGTGGACGCACTACCTAGAATTGTTTCAGTCTTAGGGACTTTCAGGGACGAAAGTCATAAAAGGAGGGAGTAATGTAACGGCCCAGGTTTTCATTCCGATTCTCCAAGTATGTTTTTTTGTTGTTTCGGTTGTTCTGTTGGGCCGTTAGGGCAATTCTAGCCTTCAGGGGTATTTGGTCATTTTACCCCTAGGGTTAGTTTGGTAATTTCTCTGCTTTCAGGGTCGTTCTTACTTTTGACTGAGACCAGAGCTATTTTTGGTGTTTGTAGGGCATCAGGGTTAGTTTTGTTGTTTGGAGGTTGGAGGTTGTTTTGGTTAAAAGAGGACTTTTGGGTTAATTAAAAGAAGTTAAAAGAGAAAATGGAGAAAATTTGGTTTAAGTTTTACCTTCGCTAGGGCTCGAAGGCTAGTTGGTTCTGGGATTGATTGACACGTGGCAAAAAAGCCTTCTTTTGATCATTTTCTTCTACGATCGTTTTCATTTTCCCCATTTAGATCGATTCTCTTCTCCTCTTTTCTTCTCCTCCTTCTTCTCGCCGAGGTCAAGCAAGCCTAGTTGAGGAACCCATCGCCGATCATCTCTTCCTTGCCACAAGCACCACCGATCACACCTTGCCCATCGTTACCGAGATCGATCACGCCCTAGCCGAGCCCCTGCCATTTACAGCCCTAGCTGCTAGCCATGCCCGCATCGATCATAGCCGCACGCTTTGCCGATCACCTTACCACCAAGCATCCGCACGAACTATCGATTGCAGCCCTCGCCACGCCCGTAGTCGTACGTACGCACCGGATCACCATCGCCGATCACTATCGCTGCCCTTCGCACACGTTGTGCCTCTCCGCTCGCACAGCCTTGCTTCGCTAGCCCAGCCATCGCTTTGGCCATGTCGCGCCAGTTGCTTCCCTGATCGTAGCGATCACCTAGCCTGCTCATCATTGCTCACTACTGCGCAACCTAGCATCCGCATGCGCCCCGCCTAGACTCGCAGCGCACAGCCATGCCTTGCTGCCTTTTCTCCGCGTCGCCCAGCCATGAGGATTCGCCTTCGCCTTCGCTGAGGCCTTTCTGCAGAGCCTGTCTTCTCGGTTATGGATAATTTCTCCCAAGCCTTGAGGTTTTCGTTGCCTAGTTGTTTAGCCGCTTATTTATTAATTATTTGTTTGTGTTTACCTTGTCTAGGTTGTTACTTGTGTTGGTATTCTGCAGCTTTAGGAGCTCCATTTTCTGTATTAGTTCTACTTGTTTCAGGTATAGATTTCTTACCGGGGTTGTGTGGACCTTGTGATTCATACATTGATTGCATTCTTGTTGCTTGTTTACTATTTACGAGCATGTTAGCGAATAGGATTATATGCTGTTCTGTTTCCTACTAGCATGTATTGTTTCCTGTTTCTACATGTTAGTACCATGCTAGGTTTGTTCTTTCCAACATGCGTTGTGATTCCTCTTGATAAGCTTATAGTGCCATGCTAAGCTGTATCTGTTGTTGAGGATGTATTGATCTGTCAGCAAATGAGTTTGTGTATTCTTAGCTAGCTTCGATTAGGTTGTCTTCATCTAGAGGCTGAGAGCGGACATAACGTACTTTGTCCCCACAGGTCGGGACCAGCGGGGATAAGTTCCCACCCCCGGTAACCAGGTGTGATCTAGCTCACCACAACGGCATAAGCTTAGTCTGTAGCCTGCTAAAGCGGAACCCTTCCAATGGTGCAAGCCTACCTTAGACGGTTCTTAGCTTCAGACGTTCGGTGGTTCAGGCTGCTACAGCTAAGTACTGCAGGTCTCAGACTACTGTAGATCAGTGACACCGGTTCTGAGTCTTTAGGCATGCGTACCTGGACCGGTGTAGTTTTTTTAGACCCCACATTTACGTAATTTGCAGTCGCATGCAGTTTGCGCACACACACATTAGGCGCTGGGAGGAGAGCTCCCTCGAGTTAATGTCGTTAGTACACCACTTCCGTTCTATTTTAGAGCCAAACACCGGGTACTCTCTCGAGTGTCCCAGGATCATTTAAGAGAGCTGATCAGGATCAGTTTTGAGAGCTGGTCACTTGGTCGAGGGTATGAGACCTTCAAGGATAACATATCAGGATCAGTTTAGAGAGCTGATCATTAGGCCAGGAGTAGGAGACTCTTGAGGACTCTGGAGTTATGTTGAGATCACAAGGCAAAGTTTATGTGTTGGTAACTGTTTGCATGTATACTAAGATGCTAGATGATTTGATGTTTCGTAATGTACCCCAGTTGGGGATTCTTACTGAGTGCATTTGTACTCACCGCTATTTTTCTGTGGTTTTCCACCAAGTAACTTGGGACAGCATCGAGACGGCTAGCAGAGGAGCTGAATGGTCATGGGAGCTGCCAGTGCCTTTGTTTTTATGCCTTTTATTCACCATGTACTTAGGCACGGAGTCCGTAGGGAGTTTTGCATAATGTTATTTATATTGCTTTGTGGATCTTTTAATAAAACTCTGGCCAAGGATTGTTTTAAAGTTTTAAACAGTAGTTGTGAGTTGAATGCTTTTATTTCGGAACTTAAAGTATTTTGAATCATTTTCATGGACTTGTTTATCTTTAATTGTATGCATACGGAGTAAGAACCATGTTTAGGACTACTTCTAGAGTCGGGTTCTTTCACCTTCCATCTAAATTGCTCAATCTTCCTAACAGTTTCTTCTGAAACTCCCTTCAGTCCTACTTCGTGGTTAAAACCTTTGTTCTCTAGTGCGATGAATTTGTCCTCTACATTGATGGATTCAAAGGTTTCACCTTCTCATATAGCTCCAATCTTGGTACAAGTCCTACTTTGTAGAACTTTCTACAACACCCTAGTTTTTATGGATTGAACTCTAGTATTGCAAAACCTGGGGTGCTGTCTGTCTTTAACATTTAACACTTCAGCCTCTTTAAGCGAGTTCTCATCTTCATCCTTGCATGGCTCACCTTCTTCTAGATCATCTTCTATGGATTCTTGGTTGTCCTTTTTAGGTTCCGTTTTAATAATCCTTGCTGCTCCTTGGTGTGTTCTTGGTTGAAGATAGTCCTTCATTCGTCTCTCTGTCAATTCCAGGCATTTTATTACTAAATGAGGTTCTTCATCGTCGCTATTTACATCGACATAAGGGGCCATACCCTTTCTCCTCCCTTCGATTTTTCTGAAGAACTTTCCACTTCTGGTTTGCCGTCAGTGTGAACTTTTTGTGTACTTAGATTCTTGCTCAACAACTGTTAATTTCTTAATTCTACGCCTTAGGGTGTAGAATCTCGAAATCGTTTGTACTCGTCAATCATCTTTTCCTTAATGGTCTTGCTACAGACTTTGCGATTGGAAGTCATTGTGCGAACGAGAAATTGTGATCACTTATACTGAAGTTTCAAAATGTGGTGATCGATTCTTCCTCATACAGGGTTTATATAAACTTTCAGAAGATCTCGAAAATCCATATATAAGGAATGGAATAATCACAAAAGGTAATTTTTAAATTTTCTACACAGATTTTCAAATGGTACCAATCCTTTTCTAAACTACGTAAATAAAGAAAAATTAAGGAAATAACAGAAAAGGGAAATTTCATAAATGGAAAAACTTCCTAAAAGAAAAATAATTGTTGTAGAATTTTGCACTAAGTCAGAAATACTGGATTTTCGCATTCCAAGAATGCTGCTGAGCATGACCTAAGTTCTTCGTGTGAATAAACTAATGATTAATTATAATTATGAAACTAAGTTCTACGCCTCGAATAGCATTAATACGCAAGTATACTCAGTCGAGTATGCAGCAAGTGATAAGTATTTATATTTATCGTTCTTCACAGGGATTGAGGTTAGAACTACTACTTCTATTTTGAGGGTTATGCAAATAAAGTAAAGAATGGATTTGAAGTTGGTTTTGTGGTTGATGCTAACAATAAGTAAATATGAATGCTAATGCAAACTAGAACTAAATGTGAATGCAATGAGTAGTGTTGAGAAAATAGTTGCAAAAGATGCTAACAATGCGGAACTAGTTATCAAGCTTTTTTGCTTTCCTAAACTAAAAAAGTAACTTCTGCACTTAATGATTTATAACAGATCCAGTGATAGCGCTAATTAATAGCACTATTTAAGTCTCCAAAACCTTGCAATTTACTTAGAAAATAAGTACGCAAGAGAATAAAATAAGGAATTCAACTTAAACATTCGTAATTATTCGTATATGCGAGCTAAAAGCAAATGCATCAAAAAAACTATGCATTATGCTTTTTTTAGATGCCAAATGTGCATATAAGCACGAAAACTAGGCTATTAAGCACAAATCTGCTGATGTGTCTAACATTTGCATGAAAGCTTTGCAAAGATGGAGCGGATGAATCAACAGGACAGAAAAGGAAAAAGTTAACTGGCAATCAAATTACGAAATCAATGGGACTAAGACGGAAATAATTGGCAAATCGAATATTCTAGAAGGACGGCACAAGGATTGGACGTGAACAACAAGAAACCCTAGACATTATAAATAGAAGATTGATCGAAGAAGAAGGTGTGCCAATTCAGAAAGGAAGCTACCATTGATGGGTGCTCGAGACACCGGGGTCTCCTTGGTGATCTCGGTGGTTTTTGCCCATCTGTAGACCTTGAAAGATTGAGTACCAATGCGGTGTCGTAGATGATGACACCATTGGCCACAATGACGTTGACTTTATTACTCCATAGATAGCTAGTAGTTCTGTTGCATATCTTACTCTATTTTATTCTTTTTGTAGAAGTAGTTGTAGTGCTTTCTTGAATTTTAATCCACAAGTTCTTTGTTTCAGAATTGATCTCTTGTAAACTCTTTATGCGTTGGTTATGACTTAAGAAAGTAGGGAAGTAAGTAGTATGGCTAGTTAATTTGATCAAGTAAAGGGGGAAAAAGAGTAAGAACGGCAATTGTATTAACTATTCACAAGTCGACTGACCATCCACTTGTGATTGCTTAGCATTTGCCTTGGAAAAGTGAATGTTAAGGGCTTAACCTCACCGTGATCACTTGGTAATGCTTAGTCTTAAGTATTTTTAGAGGGGTGTTAGGAATAACCATCTCACTAGCTACATACGCAAGGCTTGTGCTTAAGAGTAAACCTACGAGTATTGTACCGGCAGGTTGTAGTCAAGTACTCCGAAAAGAGACCTGAAGTTTAGTCCAGTATGTATTGATTTTCTCATGACAACTTAACTTACTTTGAATTAATTCTTACTGCGAACCCCTCTTCATTAGTTAATTCATATAAAATTAAGAAGCATATTTAATTTGGATTTCAGATAAAGCATAATTGTGGGTGATTGATTTTATAATGTTGTAATTGAATTAAGCATGTGTCGGCTCGCTACCCACGTCTGCTCACCTCTAGCTTACTCGAAAGAGGAACCTGGTAGAAGAACCTGCAGGTTATGTTTAGTATGGTGTAAAGTCTTTTGCACCATTAAATGGGGTTAAAGTTTAATCTCATTAGCACGTACAAAGCCCTAAGCCTAATCATACAAAACTGCAGCGGAAGTTGAGTTCTACACCCTTGAATGCGGAAGTATTCATTTGGATGGGAAGTGCAATTTCTACATCACCATGCAACACATCTATGCTCTTTCGTAAATTTAGTTAACTAAGCAGCATTAGCACCTTCATCAACATTAGCATTAGCATTAGCATTTTCAGTTATTCGTTAGTCCATCAAAACACCAAACCTTTTCTATCTATTCTTGTTCTTTACAATTTTTTTACCCTTATTCATATACTTATTACTTACTGCAATATCCAACCGCGTATACTTGCGCGTAAGTGATTTCGAGTTACACTTAGTATAAGTTGACTTTGAATTAGTTACTAGACATTATATTAGCAACGAAATCGCATGGTCAAGTTTTTGGCACCGTTGCTAGGGAATTGGCAAACAATTTGGAATATGTTAAGGATAGTTCATAAACACATAAGATTAACTTGTTTAATTAACACGCAGGAACAAAATGTGGCAACAGCAGCAACCCTAGTACTAAGTGGTAGAAGAGCAGTGGACTTCTTTATCTACTACATCTGGAAGGTAACAGACCAGGTAAAGAGTATCATGTTATCGCTTTCGAGAGCCAAAAGCATTAACTTAAGTAAAAGAAAAGCGAAAACGCATTCCTGGAATCTGAAAATTATTAATAGTGAAAACTACTGTCATGCTTAGAAAGCAGCGCATAGATTGGAACTTTCCAATGAAATGTGAGTGGACTGATTCATACATATCTCTTACTGAGAAGACCCTATGTTTACATGCTTTCTAGAATAGAATTAGTAATTTTCTCAATCTAAAAAAAAATTAAAAAATAAATAAATCTACGATTAATTGTAATCGGCTTTTGAAGGACGAAAACTTGAGAGTCGATGTACAACGGTAATAATTTATCCGTTGGAGCTACCGCAGTCAATGAGGGTAATAAATTCTTTTCACTAAACCATTACAAGTTTTAGCGCATCTATAAAGGGTCGTATCCCGTCGATCAAATTTAAGCTTTCTTTGAATTTCTTAAATTTTTCTTTACAAAACCCTAGCATTCGAAGCGATCAAAATTTTCTTGCGAGCAATTTTCTATCTTAGAAATTGCAGGTGTCAATCTAACGGCATCCAGCAAACAAGTTCCAAAACTCACTGTAAAGCAAGCTGCTCTAGGGCAACTTGTTGTGTAAGAAACTGTGGAAGTTCGATCGGATCTAGAAATCACTATGGCTGAAATTACCAATTTAGAGCTAGAAGTCTGTGCAAGTATTGAAGAGGCAACCGAAGGGTCCACCTCTGCTGTTGATGGTTCAGTGATAAAAAGATAGGATGATCAAATTCCTGTAAGCACCGACCCAGTCATCGTGGAAGTAAGGGCTGCTGAGGCCCTAGAAACAAAATTGACGGAAGAAGAGAAGGCCAAAAAGCTCGAAAAGGAGAAAGAATAAGCCAGAAAAGCTGCAGAAATCGTAGCACAATATGATAGAGAAGAAGAACAAGCTAGAAAAGCCATGGAAGAATAAAACGCTGCATTAGCAAAAATTTTGGAGAAGGCACAAACCACACCTAAGTGCAAGAAAAAGGCGAAGAGGGTGGTAAAAATCAAGCAACCACCTGCGAAGAAGAAAATAGGAGCTGTGAGGACCTACATTGTGAAGCAGTAAGTGAATAAGCGACCCCGTGCAAGGTTTACACGCGCAAAAAAAAGTAAGGGCATTGTAAGTGCATCAACAGAAACCCAAACCCCGCCAGCAAAAACGAGGAGATTGGGCAACATTCCCAAGTCAGTAGAACTGGTAGATGCTTTAAAATAAGAATTCTTGCAAAAGCAAGGATTTGCCAACGCCATGTTAAGTTAGGAAATCCAAGATACCATTGCACGGCGAGGATGGGATTGTTTCTGCAGGCCAAGTATCAACGGTAATACTAGATGGGTACATGAGTTCTACAGCAACAGAGTTTGGGACAATCGCTGCATCACGCAGGTGGCAGGAAAGAAAATCTGTTAGGATTCGAACGCTTGGAACGATTTATTCAGATTCCAAGGGTACGACGAGACCCAATATGATAGACTAATCAAAGCACCTACAAGCAAGGAATTGGAAGAATGCTTACGAATGGTGGTAATACCCAAAACGCAATGGGAAAAGAATAAGCCTTTCTAGTGCTTGAACCTGAACTGGAAATGGCACTATTGGAACAATTTTGTTAAGACCAGCATCATGCCAACAACTCATGACACTACTTTATCCTAGACGAGGATATTGTTGATTTACGCTACTTATGAAGGTCTAACAATTGATATAGGGCACATCATTGAAGATGAAGTCAGGAAGCAGATAGGGAACACGGACAAGAAGCTATTTTTCCTGCACTTCATCATTGTACTCTACCTACATCAAGGATTGAGGTGAAAATCCAAAGAACAGACGATGAAGTTCAATGGAGTTTTCCAAATGGCAGTTAACAAAGGTAAAACAAAGGAACCCACGTTCAAGGAGTTCACAATGCAACTCAAAAGGACTATACACAAGAAGGATTTGCTTGCATCTATACCATCAATACGACCACCACCAAGGCAGAAGCAATCAGCACCGCATTCACAGTGGGGAACCTCTCCAGCAAGTAACTCAGTACTGTCAGTTCCACAGTCATCTAACTTACCTCCAAGCTCGAACACTAAAGATGAGCTTGAAAGTGAGGACCCCCCGCCACTAAAGATAACGAAAAATGGAGTAAGGAACAAGGCTGCAATAGCCAAGCCAGCAGCTGAAGAACAGTGCTCAGACCTAGTTATCAATAATGAACAGGAAGTATAACGACAGAGGAACCTGTGCCAGCACCACAGCAGCAACCTCCAATTATAATGGAACAGCCACCATTCGATTCAAAAGACACTAATACCTCACCACCATCACTAGAAGAAAGATAGCCAACGCCACCACTTGCTAATGACACTGGTTCAACACTGCAGCAGTCTCTAGGAGAGCAGACAGGAGTAGAACGTGAGCCTGTCGCTTTAGTAGATAACGCTCAGCGTAGGAATGAAGAGTTCTAAAGCCAGGTGTTGTACTTCATACGTCAGGCACGTACATCCTGGGCGTATATGTAGACAAGGGATCGAAGCATCAGAAGAGAGCTCCAGAGAAGGAACCCATAATTCAGACTTCCACCATTTCCAACCAAAATATTGCAGGAATAGATGCCACTAGCAAAATCTGCAGAACCAAGCACAGAGAATGCCGATTCAGCAAACTAAAGGAAGTACCTGTCTAAACCCAGTAACATGCATTTAATTATGTTTGCATTTGTGTCAAATTGATATAGATAAGCTTAAATGTAAACATTCATTGAATTGTTGGATAAACATAATAACCGAACTATATAAATGCTTTGCATCCATAGGTTAACAGTTCTCCAACTAAATAAACTTAGGTATAATTGATGTATCAGGAGAGCGAGTTTACTAGGATAGTACAGCATTAGTAATAGTAGACGCTATAAGTAGGAGGAGAGAATAACCACTCTAAGGGATAAAATTGAAAGCTTAAAGCAAGGAAATTAAATTTGAGACTCAACTAAGTTTGAGGGAACTAAGCCTCACCTTCATTGAGGACAATGAAGATTTTAAGTTTGGGGGTGAGAGTAGCCCGAGGAGTGTGAAAAGAAAGAGTTGTTTAAAAAAATTATAAAATTAAGATCAAAACATTTTTTAGCGAGGATACAAAATGCAGAAGTTGAGTTCTGCACCCTTGAATGCGGAATTATTCATTTGGATGGGAAGTGTGATTTCTACATCACCATGCAACACATCTATGCTCTTTCGTAAATTTCGTTAACTAAGCAGCATTAGCACCCTCATCAGCATTAGCATTAGTATTAGTACCCTCATCAACATTAGCATTAGCATTAGCATTTTCAGTTATCCGTTAGTCCATCAAAACACCAAACTTTTTCAATCTATTCTTGTTCTTTACAATTTTTTACCCTTATTCTATATCAATACGCTTAAAACTCCCTGTGGGATCGATAAATTCATATACTTATTACTTGCTACAATATCCGACCGCGTATACTTTTGCGTAAGTGATTCTGAGTTACACTTAGCATAAGTTGACTTTGAATTAGTTACTAGACATTATATTAGCACCGGAATTGCATGGTCATCCTGCTTCTACTGCAATCTCCATACTAACTCAGGGCGACGCAAGCGTTAGTAAGGTTATCATAACACTTCGAATGGTGAAAAGCCTTTCAACGAATCCTAAGGTAGCATATTGGATCATCCTTTGATTCATTCCTTTGAACTCGCTGCAGGTTACATACGTGGGTAGCTAATCGACGCATTTATATTAATTAAGAATGAAGCAATGTAAAACATGATAACCTACACTCTTAACATCCTTCTACAAATAAATCCTCATCACTAACTCCTATAACGCAGCATAGCAATAAACACAAGTAGAAAGTTAAAATCAGCTAATTTTATTACTACTACTAAATATTCACAGCTATAGACTACTCATAATAAAAACAATAAAAAGTTAGAGTTGGTGCGGTTGTGAAGTGTACAGTCCCCTTGTCATCGGCTTCCACGAACACCACCGGCTACTTCTCCCTAAGATACGCTTTTGGCCAACTGACCAGCTCACCGAACCTTAGTTTCCCTCTTGCTATTTATAGAGATGAATTACTTGGTCAGCAAACTTAGGTGGGCTGTAAAATCTTCATTAATGCAGGATCTCTTGATTTTTGTCGAGATTTATTTGATTGATGCCAACTTAATTGCTTGATTGATTCTTCATTTGTTTCCTTGTTGGCCTGACCAATGGATCGTGTTTGCATTATGGTTTAGCACTTTCTTGCGCTGCTTGTCACTGTTTAAGCTGATTTATCCTTCCCGTGCTAAGCTTCGCATTGCGAGCATTACGCACTAATTTAGCACAGTTTATACAATAATTATGTTAAAACTGCAAAACTTTGCTTTTGATGCTAATTCGTGAATGCATGCGACTTCTAGTCATTTTTACTCGCAATTTACATATTATAGCCCAATTATTTCTCTTGAACCTTAGAATATTGAAGAATAGAATAGCCTAAAATGTTCTCTATTTGAGAGTTATCACACCCTCAAACATAAATCACTGCTTGTCCCAAGTAATGCATAGTCTATCTATTAATTATCCCCGTTCAACTAAATCCACATTCTCCTCTCGAGCTTAACTCTAGCATGTCTTATTGCAGCTCATAATCTTGGCATCAAATATCTTCCTTTTTCAATTTTCAAACCTTCCTAAAGAGTCAGGTTTTACCTTAAAATCTTCCCTACTATGACTGACAGATCGTTCCTCGACACAATTATTTCTTATTACCTAATCTATTGTACACAATCACTTCTACAACTAAGTTTGCCCAAACATTCTGTCAAGGCTACTACTTAGGTTCTGTGATCCTTCGAGGCTTATTCTTGTCGAATTCCTATCAGGTTATACTCATGTCCGCAATCCGTAGTTCTTAAAATGTTCTATTTGAGCATAAAACGTCCCATTTAAGTAATGGAACGTTTTAACTTGCGCTAATAGTGGACAGTGGAGTAATGGAAATCCTATGGCTTATTCGCACTTAATACCTTAATCTTTTGCCCAGAATGTTTTGATCTTTATTTTTCTCACTCGCAATATATATATTCTTTTATTAGCAAATCACTCATTGGGCATCCTTTGCCCCTAACTTAAAGTCGTCATTGTCCTCAATGAAGGTGAGGCTTAGTTCTCCTAAACTTAGCTATTTCTGTGATTTTGATACTCTATCTCAAGCTCTAAGATGACTTGTGAATTTTAGTTCTTTCTGTCATTCATGATAGGGATTACTCTAATGCTGGGATTGAACGGTAGCACTAGTCACTATTTTTATGGTTAAAGTATTATTGGGATGCAAACAAAGAAAATTTAATACCAATCTTTAGATTTACGATAATAATGCTAATACTAATTTCTCAAAGAAAATGTTTATTCTAATAATTCATAAAGGAAAATAGAACAAGTTGCATCCTAAGAATTGAAATGTATGTCCCTAAGAATTAAACTGCTACTACAAATGATATGCATGCAGAAAAGGAAATAATTGCATTAAAGGAAAATAAGAGAACGAAACTTCCACTGCGATTGCGTTGCTCTGAATTTAGTATGTGTATTGAAAATTCAGGCCATTCGGAGTACTTTTTTAATGCTCCGGCTTCCTTCAATATTATTTCATCTCTCTTATTCTCATATTCCCAAAAGTTTTACGAGTGGGAGAATAGTGCTGCAAAATGTAGGACCAAAATGTCATCATTTAAGAATTTCTCATATTGCTTTCCTTTTTCTTGCCACAACGCTTTCTCCATTTCCATCAGATGCTCAGTGTGTACTTTTTGAATCCTATCAGTCGCTTGCTTTTGAACACCTTGCTCAAAAAACAGTCTAGTTATAGTATGTGGAAAGAACATCTTCCTACGTTTCGCTGCGGCCCAGCGCTAAATTTATTCCTCCACAATCTTGCATAGATTGGTGCGTATTCCGATCTGGATCGCATAAAGGAATCGTGTCTGTTCCCTACTGACTATCTTCACATTAGTCGATGGAATAATCGTATTCTTAATGAATGTGATCCAGTCCTTTAGTTCTGGTTTTATGTAATCCATAAGAATGACCATCGATTCTTCCACTTGACGCCCTCCATTCCAATGGTTTTCGTACAATCCTGCAACTGCTTCTTTATTGGCTTTTTTAGTAGCCCTTGACAATCTATCCCAATGTCGTCAAGAAGTAGGAAAACTGCGTTCAACGCTGTGGATCTGCAATCTATGATTTGACCTTCTACGCGCGAGAAAAATTTCTTTTCTCTGTTCAGATTTGCATAGAACTGCAAACCCACTCTTGCCTTGCGTGTTCGTGGGTAGTGCTAGGCTTCCCCAGCCTAACTCGCCTAACTTAGCACGTGCTGCCTGCAGAACGCTTTTTACAGGCCATCAACGATCCTTCTAGAATCTTTTATGTGCTAGCGTAGCATAGAGTTGATTCTTGAGCAACTGGATATCCCTCTTCTCTACTTTCTTCCTCCTTTCCCTTATTGGAAGTTCTACTGTCTGAGGCAATTAGTTCTAGGAGGAGAATTTGAAAATAGAGATTTTGGTTTCAGTGCAAAGAAGGATGTGGTGATCGATCCTTCCTCACACATCGTTTATATAAGCTTTCGAAGGATTTCAAAAATCCACATGTAAGGAATAGAATAATGATAAAAGGTAATTTCTAAATTTTCTACACAGATATTCAAATCAAACCAATCCTTTCCTAAACTACATAAATAAAGAAAACTAAGAAAATAACTTAAAAGGAAAATTGCATAAATGGAAAAACTTCCTAAAGAAAATTTTGCTGTAAAATTTTGCACAAAGTTAGAAATATCGGATTTTCGCATTTCAAGAATGTTGTTGAGTAGGATCTAGACGAAACCTTGTGCTAATTCCATCCAGTGCAGTTGTCCTTACTTTGGCCATTTATATATCTTATGAGCTACGCCATCTTTGATAGCCTTCTCCTACCTTTCTTCAAACTGCGCTTTGATGCGCGGTTGTCCTACCCTTATCAGCAATTATAGGACTTGTTGTAACGGTTTATAGCTCATTTAAATTATTCATGTGTCATTTCCTCGACAAATCAATTCATGTTCTGTATGTTGTTCTATTAGTGCAAAAACTATGGGTACCATTGCAAGTAGCCCTAGGTTAGTGCGCTAATATTGTTCTCCTATTGACTAGTTGGCTCTGCATCTCCCCTATTGGTTTGATGCAGAATTTTGATAATTGGCTCTGTAGGTTTATTACTTACAGTACTAAATGGTTGAGAACTTTCATCCTCGTCTTGGCTTTCATCACTGGAAAGTCTCCTAATGTCAACTTTGGAACTATCTTCTTTTGCCTTCACAACCTCTTCCATAGCTTTTACTTACAGGGCAGCGAACTTTGCCCAGGCCTCTTCCTGCTGCTGATATCTCATCTTTTGTAATTTATCCTTTTCATTTACCTTAATCTCAACTTCCAGGGCAGTGACCTTTGCCCAAGCTTCCTCTTATTGCTGGAAATGTTTCCTTTGTTCCCTCTTTATTTCTTTTGCGCGCCTCAGAGCTTTTACCTTTTCTTCTTGTTTGATCATGGCCAGCCAAAAATCTTTCCATGAGAGTTTAGGTTCAGTCTCATCAAAAAACTCCATGGCTGATGCTGCATTAAGTACATCGGCCCCCAAATATGTCTCTTCTTTATTGATATTATAGGTTGCATTTTTCTCCGTGTTTGCTTCCATAGAGTGCTTGTGCTCATGTTTGGGCAATTGAGGTTCTTGTATTCTACCATTGTCCCTCATCCATTTCTTCTGTTAAAGCCGTTCTTCTTCTTCTATGGTTGTGCGCGCAGAAAACTGCCCATGATTATACATTAGTCCCTAGGTTCATGACTTCTAACTTCCCATGTATGACTCATGTTATTGCGATGTCCTAGTGGACCGAATTGATCTGGAAGATACTGCTATGACTTCCCTCAAACTGCGATTGTTGTTTACAATTAGGATACGCTGAATAGAAGTTTTTTGTGTATGTCTCATCCGCATAGCCTTATTGCTGATAAAAACTTGTTTGTTACGAGTTTACAGTGTTGTTCTATTGCTGATTTGCAAAGTGATAGAATGCTATCTTTAATGCTCGTGCTTGTGGTAATGTGATTGGGACTTCTTTCCCTGTTGGTTGTATTGTCTAGAATCTCGGTTCCCTTAAAATACAAGTGTTCAACCTTTTTAGCAATAAAAACTACTCTCAAATTAAAAATTCTAATTCTAAACAATCAATCCCCGCAACGCCGCCAAAAACATGGTTGGCAATATTAGGTGCGGTAGAAATAAAATAATGATTCATTCTAAGTGTGAAACTAAGTTCTTTGCCTCGAATCACATTAATACGCAAGTATACATAGTTGAGTATGCAGCAAGTGATAAGTATTTATATTTATCGTTCTCCACAGGGATTGAGATTAGAACTAGTACTTCTATCTTGAGAGTCATGCAAATAAAGTAAAGAATTGATTTGAAGTTCATTTTATGGTTGATGCTAACAATAAGTAAATATGAATGCTAATGCAAACTAGAATTAAACGTGAATGCAATGAGTAGAGTTGAAAAAACAGTTGCAATATGCTAACAATGCGAAAATAGTTATCAAGCTTCTTACTTCCCTAAACTAAAAAAGTAACTTTTTCACTTAATGATTTATGGCAGATCCACCTTCCGCTGCAATCTTCATACTAACTCAGAACGACACAAGCGTTAGTAAGGTTATTCCTAACATTTCGAATGGCAAAAAGCCTTTCACTGAATCCTAATGTAGCATACTGAATCATCCTGCAGTTCCTTCTTCTTAACTCACCGCAGGTTACATATGTGGTAGCTAATCGACACATGTATATTAATTAAGAATGCAGTAATATAAAACATGATAACCTACACTCCTAACATACTTTTACAAATAAATCTTCATCAACAACTCCTATAACATAGCATAGGAATAAACACAAGTAGAAAGTTGAAATTAGCTAATTTTATTACTGTTACTAAATGTTCACAGCTATAGACTACTTCTAATAAAAATATAGAATTGGTGCTGTTGTGAAGTGTGCAGTCCCTTTGTCATCGGCTTCCACGAACACCACCGGCTACTTCTCCTTAAGATAGGCTTTTGGCCAATCGAACCTCGGCTTCCCTTTTGCTATTTATAGAGATGAATTACTTGGAAAGCAAGCTTAGGTGAGCTGTAAAATCTTTATTAATGCAGGATCTCTTGATTTTCGTCGAGATTTATTTGATTTATGCCTACTTCACTGCTTAATTGATTCTTCATTTGTTTTCTTATTGGCGTGACCAATCGTACGTGTTTGCATAATTGTTTAGCCCTTCCTAGTGCTGCTTGTCATCATTTGCGCTGATTTATCCTTCCCGTGCTTAAGCTTCGTATTGCCTGCATTGCGTATTAATTTAGCACAGTTTATACAACAATTATGCTAAAACTGTGAAATTGTGCTTCTGATGCTAATTCGTGAATGCATGTGACTTGTAGTAGTTTTCACTCGCAATTTACATATTATAGCCCAATTATTTCCCTTAAACCTTGAAATAATGCATAATAGAATAGCCTAAATGTGCTCTAATTCAGAGTTATCAATTTACTATACTAATTTCATTTTAGTTTTATAAGAGTAGTTTTAACTTCAAACTAATCTATATCAGTCCTTTTACAGGTGAATTTGGACGTGTATGCATAGGCTTATAACTGTTCCGTTAGATCTAGAACCTAAGTAAAGTATACATCGCAGGAATCGAATAAGAAGGAGATTGGCTGCTTTAATTCAAGATGATGTGCCTCCCGTAAATGCTGGGGCGAGGCTAAATCAGCAAAACCAAGAGCAACAACAACCTGAAATTGAGAACGCAAAGGAGTTATATGCTAACCGCATCATGATTGTAAATGATAGGGACAAGGCAGTGAGAGCGTATGCCACTCCTAACATAACAGAACTTCAAAGAGGCATTATTAGACCTGACATTGGTGCAAGAGCATTTGAGTTCAAACCAATCATGAACACTTTGCTCTAGCAAAAGGCATAATTCCATGGGCTGCCAATTGAAGATCCGTAGAAGCACTTGAGGGAGTTTATGGGCATATGTGATTCTTTTATCATCCCAGATGTAACATGGGATGAGTTGTGAATAAGTATGTTTCTGCATTCGCTGAAAGGGAGTACAAAGGAATGGTTAGACACCATTGAAGAAGTAGAAGGGATTACTAGGCTGAACTTGCAAAGAGATTCTTATTGAAATATTTTCCACCAAAGAAGTCTAGAAAAATTAGAAACAAGATTTTTCAATTTGAACAAGAGGATAGAGAGTCAATCGCTGAAGCATGAGAGCGTTTTAAGGGAATTATCTAAAGATGTCCTCATCATGGTATTCCATGTTGTTACAATTGGAACACTTTTATGGCAGATTAACTGAAGCCGCACAAATGGTATTGGATGCGTCAACGAATGGAGCATTGCTATTAAAGACTTATAATCAAGCCTTGGAGATAATTGAGCGTATTTATTGAAGGAGTTTATAGTGAAAACAGACGTGGCGATGCAAAGCCAACAAACAGTAGTGAGGAATTTAGAGGTTCATATGGGTCACATATTAACTTTAATGTGTTCTAAATATTAACTCTAAAAGGTTCTAAATATTAACTCTGTTTGAAATACATCAACGTCCTACAGACAACCTAATAATTTTCAATCACATGGACGAGGAAATTGTGGAGGCGAACTCTTTTGTAAATATGAAACAAACCTAGTCACACTGCATTAGATTATTACCACCGAATGAATTTCGCTTTATCAAGGACGACATCTTCTTACTCAGTTAGTAGCTATGGCTACAAATAATAATAATAATTTTCATAATATGTCTAATACTAATGAGTTTTGGTTGTTTGACAGTGGTTGCAACGCGCATTTAACCAATGACCTTGCCAATCTAGATATCTCAAATCCATATAATGAAGATGAGTGCGTTACTGTGTGAAATGGACAACCTCTTAATATCAAACGTAATGGTATTGGTTCACTTACTACACATTATCATACCTTTTCCCTCAAATATATTCATCATGCACCTCACATTACTATGAACCTTCTTTCAATAAATAAATTTTGCACAGATAATCAATGCATATTTATCTTTGATTCTGACTCTTTCCTCATTCACAATAAAGTCAATAGAAAAAATTTATATAAAGGCACAAGCATCAATTGTCTCTACCCCATCCAAGATTTTGTCTTTTGACTTTATTGTGAATGAGGAAAGAGCCAGAATTGTCTTTACCCCATCAATTGTCTCTTCATCCATTGCACAACCAATCATTTCTGGCATGTTAGCAAATAAGGAATCTTTCTATGACATAATCAATTGGACATCCATCTTTCAAGATTTTTCATAGTTCTTTAACACACGTAGGTTTGTCTTTACATCATTCTGTGTTCACTTATGTTTGCACTAGTTGCATGCGAGCAAGAATGACAAAAATTCCATTTCTTGTTTCGCAATCTAGTTCAAATAAACCTTGATTTATAGTGATGTATGGGTGATGACTCTCAATTAGAACCTATATTCATGATAATTTAGAGTCATTTTTGGGTATTATAATAGAAAATCTAATGCAGAAAAAGTGAAAATAAAGAATAAATGGTGAAAAAGGCTAATGTATACGCACTAAGGGAATACTTGGAAAAATATGCATTCTAATCCTAAAAGGCTGAATTTATACTTTAAATGTGTATTTTGGGAATAGCTTATGCTAATCTGTGGTTTTTTAGGTACTTCAATGCGAAGTGAGAAATGAATCAAGCAGTGCTTCATGGCAAGGATCAATGCAAAGCAAAGAATTCGATCAAGCCATACGGTATGCGAAGCTAAAGTATGCGTCAGCAGCAGTTTTGAGAAGACGCCAAGTCATACACAAGGAAAGAATCAAGTGAAAAAGTGGTTGTTGACTAACCAGACAGCTACGAAACAATTTACAAAATTCACGAGATTCTTACCTTAAATGATACAGCATGATTGGAAACCATGAATCAGTATGATTTCGCTGTGCTAATTTGGCTATCAACCCAAACTAAGAAGATTCCAGAAGACTTATAAGGAGAATATAAAAGAAACTACGTACAACCATGTTAGAAAAAATACGATAGGAGAAAAAGAGATATTGTTACGACTGTTTTGTTTGTTTTGTTTTGTTTACAGACTCATTTGGGCAATTAAGTAATACCATTTTCAACATGTCTATGTGTATGTTGTTATCTGTGTTTCTTTTCTACACTATGAACTAATCTCTTAAAAGCTAAGTTAGGAAAAAATGGAATAGCTTACGCATGTGTTAGTTAGATCTAGGGAGGAAATAACCAGAGCATTAACTTGATAGTGAATGTCGACTAGTCATCCACATGAGCTAGTAGGTTATAAATTGGAAGAGGAAACAACCTAAGACTAGTTTGCATGTTCAGTAGGTTAGTATGAAGTCTTTTATATTTTAAATCGGGGTTAAGGAATAAATACGTAACTACTGCATACATTGCACCCATTAAACATTACATTAAATTGCAACGAAAGTTGGGCTTAATGTGAGCAAATGCGGAAGCAAACGTTTGTTAGGCAAAGTATGATAGTTATTCCTTATCGCGCATTTCTTTCTAACACTGTGAACGCATTCCATGAGTACCCTAGTTGTGCCTTAACTCTCATTTAGCTTACTTCTACTACTTTTTCAGTATTATTTTATACAATCAACCCAACCAAAATCAACTCATTTGTTACTTTTATTCTATTTTCTAAATACCATCCTTGATAAATTACAATCCCTGTGGAGATCGATAATTTACTTATTACTTGCTGCAGACCGTGTATACTTGCCCAAGTATGAACCAAAAAGCACACGCGGTAACTTAGTGTTCCGCATAGTCACAAGCAAAAAAATTTTGGGGCCATTGCTGGGGACTGTGTTAATTTATTAATTATTTTTATTGTTTAGAAGTTTATATATATATAAAAATATATATATCTTTATATTGTTCAAACATTCTAGCATGCATGAGCACAACTCTCTTAAACGATCCAGAAGCTGAGCGAACTTTCCGTTGGAGAAGACGAAAGTAGAGAATGAGAGATCAGGAGAGGATGAACGTAAATACGCAACATCACCTTGGAGTGATTGACCCACCAGTTGCTGCAGGTGTAGAAGCTATAGCAGAAGTAGGTGAAAATTAGAATCCACCCCCAGTCTAGGCTGTAGATGAAAGAGACAGAGTCATGAGGACTCAAGCAAGACTACTAAATCATGTGGCATATCCAGGTATGGTTAGACAAAACGATGTAGGTATGTATTCTATCTTACAAATAACATGTATAACATGCTTAGTGTTGTATTATGCCTTGAACGCGTCAATACCCTACGATTAGTAGTCGGGGGTCAATGCGCGAACGCATGTCAATGTGCTGTGCAAGCGTATCTGCGTTGCATGTCTCCATCCGCTGAGTGCACTCTAATGAACATTCTATTTCTGCAGCGCTCGTCTACGTCCGCATTCTATTCTACATTTACGCATTCTGTAATAGGGTTTAATGACTCGAATTAAACCCTAGCCATATGTTGACGTTCATTCTATAATCTCTATAATTCATTTCTCCTAATAAAACTGTGCCCCCTCTCTGCCCATGGACTAGCTAACACAACGTTAGTGAACCATGTAAATTCTATATGTTCTCTCTTCTCTCGCTTTTCTTTTATCCTCGTATTGGTTGTTGATTGCCATTTCCTTAACAATATGGTATCAGAGCCAAGTTTTTCGATAGGGTTCAAGTTTTTGTAATTATTTTTTTTCAACAACTGATTCGAAGATGTCTAGCATTAACGTAAAAGTCGAGAAATTTACTAGCCTCGCTAAAGTAGTAGGGTCTGTGGAAGCCTCTTACTGCCAAATGGAAGGATGCAAAATTGGATGAAGATGAGGAGTTGATGAGCCTAGAAGAAAAGGCGCATTCGTCTATCATGCTTTGTCTTGCCGACGATGTCATCGCTGAAGTCGCAGATCAAGTTAAGGCTGCTGGTTTGTGGTTGAAGCTCGAGAGTTACTTTTGAAGAAATGGTTATTCAGCCTCCGTATGTCCGAAAGTATGCTTCAGAAAGATCATCTTGATAAACTAAATACGATATTAATGGAACTACATAATATCAAAGTTAAGATAGATGATGAAGATGCCACTTTAATTCTGTTGGTATCGCTGTCGCCGTCGTATAATTTTTTTGTTGACTCGTTTATATCTGGCAAGGATACGTTGTCTTTAGATGAAGTAAAGAATGCTTTACTTACTAGAGAAGACCGCCACAGGGTCGCTGGTACAATAGAAAGTAGAGCGTTTGGTTTGGCTGAAACAGGGAGTAAAAATTGAAAGCCCAGAAAAAAAAAGCCAAAGGAATTTGCCCCAAATTCTAAAGGCTCGAAGAAGTATAATTCCAAGGCAAATGACACTTGCGCTTACTGCAAGAAAAGGACATTCGAAGCGTGATTGTCCTGGTAGTAACAGTTACAAACTTGATAAAAAGAAAGGTTAAGCAGTCGTAACAGTGGTTGACGGCAGCTTAGAAGAAGATCTAGCCCTAGTTGTAAATGATCATACCTCTTCTAAAGGTGTGTGTGTGTCCTCGATTCAGGTGCTTCGTATCACATGTGTCCGAACAAGGAGTGATTTTCAACGTATGAACAGTTTGATGGTGGTAATGTATCAATGGCAAACAGTTCAGTCTGCAAGGTAGTTAGAATTGGCTCAATCAGGATACGAACGCACAACGGTTTATTCTACATTTTGAATGATGTAGAGCATGTTCCATCAATGACCAAGAGTTTAATATCTCTCAATACACTGGACAACAAGGGTTTCAGTTTTAATGGTGAAGGTGGAGTCATGTACATTTGCAAGGATTCAAAAGTAATCTTGAAAGGTATCAAACATGGAACCTTGTATTTTCTGGCAGGATCAATGTTGACTGGGTTTGCTGCAGTGGCATCAGCTGCAGTTCAGAAAGAGGACATGACTAAGTTATGTCACATACAACTTGGTCACGTGAGTGAAAGGAAAATGCAGATTCTGTCGAAGAGAGATCTTCTATGTGGACACAAAGTGCAAAACTTAGAGTTTTGTGAACACTGTGTATTTGGGAAATAGTGCCGAAGTAAGTTTCCAATTGGAGTCCACTGTACCAAGAGTACACTTGATTATATCCATGCCGACTGTTAGGGTTCTTCTCGGGTTGAATCAGTTGGGGGTGGCAGGTATTTTTTTGTCTATAATTGATGATTTTTCAAGAATGACTTGGATTTTCATGATGAAGCACAAAAATGAAGGCTTCAAGAATTTGAGACAGTGGAAGGTTCTGATGGAAAATCAAATAGGGAAAAAGATCAAGAGATTTCGAACTAATAATGGTCTTGAGTTTTGCAGTTTTGAATTTAATGAATTCTACAAAACTGAGGGGATTATTCGGCATCATACTATCAAGCACACACATTAATAGAATGGTGTTGCAAAACGTATGAACCGAACTTTATTGGAGAGAGCAAGATGCATGCTCTCAAATGCTTGGTTAGCTAGAAGATTTTAGGCAGAAGTAGTAAATACAGCATGCTATGTGATCAACCTTGGGCCTCATACAGGTATTGACTGTAAAACACCGTACGAGGTATGGTTTGGTAAGCCTACAGATTACTCTTCGTTAAAAGTTTTTGGTTGTAATGTCTATTATCATGTCAGTGAGGGCAAGCTAAAGCCAAGAGCGAAGAAGGGTATTTTGTAGGTTATGGAATTGGAGTTAAAGGATACCGAATATGGTCTCCTTCCGAGAATAGAGTTATTCTCAGTCGAAATGTTACTTTCGATGAAAATTCTATATTTAACTCCATTGTGCAGTCCACAGTTGTAGGGAAAAATAGTTGTGTTGATAAACTGGTGGAGCTGGAATTCAGTTCAGATAGAGATGAATTATAGCATCAAGGTAGAGAATTAGATCAACATGCTACAAATGGGTTAGATATGCCTACTGATCAGTTAGATGATCAACCTGATACTGCTACAAAAATTGATACCACTGGTCAATCTTCTAGTATGGAAATCAAAAATCTAAGTATAGCTCTTGATAAAGCTAAGAGAACTGGAGTTAGAGCTCCAGTCAGATATAGTTTTGAGGATATGGTTGCTTATGCACTACAGGTCGCAAAAGAGGTGGACACTTATGAACCGTCTACCTATAAAGTTGTCGTTTCGTGTAGTGAGTCAAAAAAGTGGCTTGCTGCAATGGGTGATGAAATGGAGTCTCAAGATAAGAATCAGACCTAGGAGTTAGTCAAACGACCAAAGAAAAGGAAGATTGTGACTTGCAAGTGGGTTTTCAAGAAAAAAGAAGGAATCTTATCTTCTGAAGGGTTAAAGTATAAAGCTCGTGTAGTTGCAAAAGGGTTCACTCAAAGAGAGGTTGATGACTATAATGAGATATTCTCACCAATAGTCAGACACACTTCTATCAGGGTGCTACTAGCTATGGTGGCCCATTAAAATTTAGAACTTGAGCAACTAGATGTGAAGACAACTTTTCTGCATGGAGAGCTAAATAAAGAGATTTATATGACTCAACCTGATGGGTTCTAGTGTCCTAGAAAGGAAGACTATTTTCGTAAAAACTTTGACTCTAAAACAGTCCTAAACCCAGTTGTTACTCAGCGTGCATGGATTTAAATCTTTGACAATTAAATAATTCAACTGGAAATCAACATTTATTAGCAAAGCAACAAACTAAATAAAACATGGTTCAAAACAAAAACAATGGGAATCCTCTGGCCAGAGTATATTAAAAACGTTCTAAAACAATTCCTTAAATAAGCCAACATGCTGAATCCATAAAATAAATGAAAAATGACAATGCAGCGGACTCCCATGATCATCCAGTTCCTCCTCTAGCCATCCTGATGCTGCCCAAGTTACCTGGTGGAAAAACCATAGAAATAAGGGTGAGTACAAAGGCACTCAGTAAGAATCCCCAGCTGGGGTACAGTACGCAAGTCACATCATCTAGCATCCTAGCACTCAAGCAATCCAAGCATTACATAGGCAGTCTCAACACAAGCTCAATCACAACATGCTCAAGCCTCGAGAGTCTCTAACTCTTGGCTAAGAATCCACTACGGATCTCCAAATGGGTTATCAATATAATCCCTAAAATCTCGACAGTCTCTAACTTTAGGCTAAGGCAATCAACTCACTATGATGATCCTGGACACTTGGGAAAGTACCCAAGTGTCGGGCTCTAAACTGAACGAAAAGGTGTACTGATACACTAGCCTGAGGGAGCTCTCCTCCTGGCATCTAATGCACATACGCGCACACCGCATACTCCTACAAGCCAGATAAATATAGGCCTACACAAACTAAGCCGGTCCAGGTGTACATGCCTATGACTCGGAAAGGTGAGCACAGATCTACAGCAGACGGGAGGCCCTCGGCACCATACTGTGGCAGCCTGAATCACACCAACGCCTAAAGTTAAAGGTCGTCCCAAGGCAAACTTGCACCAAGGAAAGAACCCCGCTCTAGAAAGCCACAAACTAGGCTTATGCTAGAGTGGTAGCTATTCCACTTCTGGCTGTCGGGGGTAAGGAATATGTTTTCACAGCCCGACCGGTGGGGACACGTACGTTGGCCCACTCTCAGCCTCTAGATGATGACAACCTAACACGATCTAGCTAAGAGTACCCTAGAACTAACAGATTTCTACAACAGTATTGCACAATAGAACATACAGCATATCACAATCACAAATACAAACAGTCACTACAAACAGAGTAGTGCAATCAGGGTACAACAATCTACATGCCAGGTCTATCAGACAAATCATACATTTCTATCCACTAGTACATGACCATACATCAATAAACCTGCAAAAGCCTATCCACTAACATATTCATACAACAGATAACCTGTAAGAGCCTATCCACTAACATGTTCATTAACAGGAAAGCAGTAAAATAGACAAACCTATCCACTAGCATATTCAGTAAACAGGGCAAGCAACCAAACAGAACCTATCCACTAACATGCTCAGCAAAATAGTAACAAACAGCTAAGAGGCCATCAGTGGCAAGCGGAGATTCCACACAGCCCCGACAAGAAATCCTTACCTGAAAACCAGAAATAGACAACAATAGATAATTGGTCCTCGAGCTGCAGAACCAACACAGAACAACCTAGGCAAATGATAACACCAAACAAATCAATTAACAACCAAATAGCTAACAAACTAGTCCTCCAACACACAAAGCTCGGAAAGAATTACCCAAAACAGAGAAGGCAAGAACCTCAACAGCAAGGGCAGCGACAAGGCACGGGGCGTGCTCGCGGGGCAGCTGGCTGCGGCACGGTGCAGCGAGGCGATGGCTCGTGGGCATGCGGCTGTGGGCGATATGCAGAATGGGTAGGCTGGCGGGTGCAGCTGGGATCGGCAGGCGTGTGCGGGCGAGGTGAGCAGCAGTGTGGCGTGGGAATGCGTCTAGCGTGAATATGTAAGGATTAGCGATGCGGGGTTGGCTTTGCTCTCGAAACCGCACGGCTACGAGGTACGTAGGGATGCGATCACGGGAGCGAAGGCGTGCGCAAAAGGCTATGCTGACTCAGGTTGTGATCACTTACGATCGGTGAGGCTCGGTAAGGCTTGATGTGCAAGGGCGATGTGTGCGGCTACGTGCTACGATGGGTGATCGGAGAAGGCGTGGGGCTGGCGAGGGCGATCGCGGCAGGGCTGTGTACAACGGTGTTACTCGACAGCTGCGTTGGTGATCGGCGATGGTGAAGGAGCTCGGCAGTGGGGAGTTCTCAGCTAGGGTTTGGAGAAGAGAGGAAGAAGAAAGTATAAGAATTCAATTGAGAGGGAAAAAGGAATCGATCTGTTTTCTGGGCTTTTAAACAAACGATTAAAACCATAGTCCTTTGCTAAATTAATCCCTTTTAAAATTCCTTTTTAACCAAAACAAGCTTCCCTCTTTAAATTAAAAAACTAACCCCAATGTCCTGTAAATCTAAAAAACAGCCCTGATCTCATAAAATGCAAGAACCGCCCTAAAGCTCGATAAATTACTAAACTGGCCCTAGGGGTAAAAAGATCAAAATGCCCATGGAGACCAAAACTGCCCTAACGGCCCAACAAATCAACCGAAATAACTACGAAACATACATAGGGAACTGGAAAGAAAACTTGGGCTGTTACAATTTTTGCAAACTGAAGAAGTCATTATATGGACTAAAGCAATCTCCAAGGTAGTGGTACAAGAAGTTTGACAACTATATGATTGAGCTCGGCTACAACAGAAATCCATATAATTGTTGTGTGTATCATGACAAGTGTAAAGACAGTTCGATGATCTATCTTGTTCTATACTTAGATGACATGCTCATAGCTGCAAACCTGAAATCTGATAATCAGAGGTTGAAAGATCTGATGAGTGCTGAATTTTAAATGAAAGATTTGGGTGCTGCTCAGAAAATCTTAGGTATGGAGATTTATAGGGATCGAAAAAATAAAAAACTCTTCTTGTCACAAAGGGTTACATTCTAAAGATTTTATCAAGATTTAGCATGTCAACCGCGAAGCCTATAGATACCCAAGTGCTGCAAGTATTCAGTTATCCTCAGAATTTGCACCACAATCTGAAGCTGAGAAGGAATACATGTTGCGTGTTCCTTATCCTAGTGCAGTTGGTAGCTTAATGTATGCTATGGTTTGCACTAGACCTGACCGTCGGTATATGGGCCAACCTGGGAAAGAACACTGGCAAGCTGTGAATAGGATTTTCTACTACCTTAGAGTTACATCTGATGTCTATCTTGTTTATGGCAACGAGACGCAATGCTTAGTAACTGGTTATTCTGACTCAGACTATGCTGGAGATGTTGATAGTAGAAGATCGATCACTGGTTATGTTTTCACTTTGGGAGGTTCTATTGTTAGCTAGAAGGCTACTTTGAAGCCTACAGTGACTTTGTCTATAACTCAGGCAGAGTATATGGCTTTGACAGAAGCTACTAAAGAGAGAATCTGGTTGAAAGGACTAGTCGGTGATCCTGGCCTACATCATGATCGCATAACAGTGTACTGTGGTAGTTTGAGTGCTATATGCCTTGCGAAGGATCAAGTTCATCATGAAAGAACTACGAACATAGATGTGCGATATCATTTTCTGCAAAATGAAAAAAGGATAAAGGTTCTGAAAGTGGGCATTACTAATAACCCTGCTGATATGTTCACCAAGGCAGTTCCACATGGTAAGTTCCAGCATTGCTTAACTTGCTAAATGTTTACAGTTACTGAGGTCCGCGGGGGACCATCTGAGGCAGAGACAAGCATCTGAGTTTGTTGTGCATCTGGTATACATCTGTTTTTTAGTATTCATCTGAATCTGTTATACTTCTGAATCTGGAATACATTTGAGTCTGGTATGCATTTGACATATATATGGTATACTGCTAGTACAATCTGTTACATCTGAAGGAGAGTTCAAGGCAAGGTGGAGATTTATTGCATTATGCCTTGAACACGCTAAGCCCCTACGATTAGTAGTCGGAGGTCAATGTGCAAACGCATGTCAATGTGCTGCATAAGCGCATTCCACGTTGCATGTCTGCATCCGCTAAGTGCACTTTGATGAACCGTCTGTTTCCACAGCGCTCGTCTACGTCTTCATTCTATTCTACGTTTACGCATTCTGTAATAGGGTTTAATGATAGTGCATATATAAACTTGAATTAAACTCTAGCCTTGTGATGACGTTTATTCTATAATTTCTGTAATTCATTTCTCCTTAATAAAACTCCGCCCCCTCTCTACCCGTGGACTAGCAAACACAACGTTAGTGAACCACGTAAATTCAGTGTGTTCTCTCTTCTCTTGCTTTTCTTTTATCCTCGTATTAGTTGTTGTTTCAGTTTTCTTAACACTTAAAGTTAGCGATTTTTTTTTTGTGGCTCACCTTCACAAGATCCGCATCAACATTTGCGAACCTTCTTAGGAATTAGTGATGCCAACTAGGAAGTAGGTGTTTCTCTAAAAGATACCCAACTCTTTCTGTTCCCTTATTCATTAAAAGATAACGTCAGATTCTGGGTAACACGCTGACAAGTGAGTACACTTGGGAACAAGTTGCCAAAAGTTTTTTGGCAAAATATTACCCCACCTCACGAAGCACAAACTCTAGACATGAGATTACTAGCTTTAGGAAAGAGACGATGAAACCATAGGAGCTGCATGGGAACGATATAAGGAGCTTATAGCAAAATGCCCGTACCATGGCCTATAGTACACTTTCCAAATGGAAAATGTTTACAATAGCTTGTCCGATCAAGACAAGGCGATCATCAACGTAGTTGTGAGAGGAAGTCTTATGGAGAAAACTTATAACGAAGCCCACAAAATTATCGAAACAACTACAAAAAATATCAGACTCAAACTAAGTCAAGGAAGAACTTAATGGCAAACTCCGGGTAAAATACAACTCAGTGCCATGGCCACAATGCAAACGCAGCTTTCTACGCTCACTAATTCGATGAAAAATATCCAAATGACTGCGCCCAATAAGGTTCAGAATGTGTCAGCCATTGATCATACAATCCCCGACTTCTGTGCACTCTGAGGAGGTGACCATGCATACGAATGTTGTAGCAAAAATTTGGCTTTGATGTTGTATGTTGGGAATCCAAACTCGCGCCCTCAGAATAATCTTTTCTTGAATACATACAATGTTCGTTGGAAGAACCACCTTAATTTCTCTTCGGGAGGACAGAACCGCAATGCTAACCTACCTGGGCAACAAAGTTATACTCAATCGAATGACTCAATGCTGAAAAACTACATGGTCAAAAATGACGCAGCAATGATGGAACAAAGGACAATGCTGAGTGCTCAGCAAGCAACGCTGCGAACGTTGGAATTGTAATTGGGACAAATTGGGTCAGATCTAAAGAGCAGATAGCAAGGACAACTGTCGTTAGATACCAAAAAATCTAGAAGGAATGGAAAAGAGCAAGTGAATGCGATAGAGCTTAGAAGTGGGAAACCTCTTATGGAAAGCAAAATGGTGAAGAATTACCAAGAAACTTTAGCCTCCAAAGATGCTAAAGGAGGAAAGCAACCATATGACATGGAAGATGCGAAGAAAAAAATAGAGGAACTTGAGATGAGACTTGAGGCGAAGGGTGTGGACAAACCACTCTCAATTTATCAACCACCACCGCCACAGTACCCCCAAAGAATAAAGAAAAAGAGAAACGATACTCATTTTGAAAACTTCACGGACATACTAAAGCAAATCCACATTAACATTTTATTAGTCAATGCGCTGCAATAGATGCCAAACTACATAAAGTTCTTAAAAGATGATATCAACGAAAAGAGTAAATTTGAAGAATTCAAAGTGGTCGCGCTGAATGAAGAATGTAGGTAAATTATTCATAACAAAGTTCCAATGAAGGAAGTCGACCCTAGGCAATTCACCATTCTTGTGAAAATTGGTGATAACCATATCGGGCATGCACTCTATGATTTAGGAGCTAGCATTAACCTTATACCCCTTTCAGTTTACGAAAAATTTGAGATAGGTGAAGCCAGATCTACAACTGTCACGATTCAACTTGGTGATAGGAAAATTACTCATCGTATAGGAAAAATCAAAGATATCTTAGTCCAAGTAGACAAGTTCATCTTTCCAACAGACTTAATCATTCTGGATTACGAAGCAAACACGGAAGTGCCAATCATCTTAGAAAGACCCTTTCTAAAGACCGAGCAAACCTTGGTGGACGTGTATGCTCTTAAATTCGATTTTGGAAGTTGAATTATTTGACGTCTGGAAGATCAATTTCATAGGACCATTCGCACCTTCCCACGAGAATTCGTACATATTGGTTACGGTTGACTATGTTTCCAAATGGATAGAAGCGATCGCCACACCTTTCAACAATGCTAAAACGGTCGTCAGGTTTCTCCAGAAATACATTTTCATAAAGTTTGGTACACCGCGAGCACTTATTAATGAGGGAACACATTTTATAAATAAATCAGTGTCTCATGTGCTGCAAAAATATAACATGAAGCACCGCATTACAACACCTTATCATCTGCAGACCAATGGCTAAGCAAAAATCTCCAATCGAGAAATCAAAAGTATCCTTGAAAAGGTTGTTGGACCAACTAGAAAAAATTGGTCTCTGCGATTAGATGATTCGCTTTGGGCCTAACGTACCACATTCAAGACTCCTTGAATATGTCACCCTACAGGATTGTATATGGAAAATCGTGTTATTTGCCTGTTGAATTGGAGCATAAAGCTATTTAGGTGCTGAAAAAGTTAAATTTGTATCTTTAAAAAGCTAGTTTTTCCAAAATGATGCAGCTACTCGATTTAGAGGAGCACATGCACTTTGCATATGAGAATGCAAAGTTATACAGAAAAACAAAAAACTGCATGACCGCAAACTGATTCAGAAAACATTTGAGGTAGGCCAGTAGGTACTTTTGTTTAACTCATGACTTCGTTTATTTCCAGGGAAGTTTAGATCCAAATAGTCTAGACCATTTTGCATTACACAGGTTAAATCAGGTCGAGCAATCTGGATAAAGAATGAGGCCAACGGGAATGAGTTCGCGGTTAATGGACAAAGATTGAAGCAATACTGGAACCCTAACCAAAGAATGAGCGTGCGAGCATGCGTTTGGAGCAAAAGCATATCGGTACATTTATTTTATTGCTCCAAGCATGCTAAGTTATAAGTTTTTCTATCTGCTTACTTAAGAAGTATCATTAATAGTTAAAGGTTTTTTTGTTTTTTGTTTTTTTATTATTATTTTATTTCTTATTATTCTACTTTCTGTTTAGTTAGAAAAAGTGTTTGGTTTCTAATTATGGTTGTTGAGAAGGTAGAATCCTATAAGATGCGATGCAGAAAATTAAAATAAATAGTCATATTAATGTATCAATTACGATCAGATATCGAGCAGCCAGATGAAGGATTTGCTAATCCAACGTTTAGCAATACATGCAACGCTTCCTGATTCGAAACGTCACTGATCGAATAGCAGCGATTGACTGCTTCGAAAAAACCTATCTTCCTGCCTCGCCATTTAAATGACCATAAGCCATAAATTCTCCCTTCATCCGACCATAAATTTCAAACCCTCAACCTCTCTTCTTCTATACTAAGAACCGAATTACGCATCATGGTGCAAAGACTAGTAACAAACTATCGAAGATGGTGGAACATACAGAGAGAAGGGCAAAGTGAGGTTGACCTGACTCAAGACCCTGAGCCAATCAAAGCCATGCCGGCCATTCCAGAAGGTGATCAGTAGAGAGCCAGCACTCTCAAGCGCTTGTGAACCATTGCCTCACCAGCAAGGATGGAGGAGCATGTGCAAAGAGAAGAATCTTTGGAAGCTCCTAGATTAGAAAGAGCGGTCATATCAGCACCACGACGGTCCCCACTGTTGGTACTAATTGACAGTTGTAAGAATCCGACTTCTAAAACCAACCTAGACCCAATTCTTACTCAGCATGCATGGCCTAAAGTAGTTATATAGGTAAACAACTGGAAACCAAAACTACTTTATTAAAATAATGATGGTTCTGACGGTAAATAAACAAAGCATAAGTTCAAGCCTCTGGCAAGAGATTATTAAAAGTAGTTTGAAATATTAGTTTAACCTAACTGTCATGCTGAATCAATAAATAAATGAATAAATAAATGTAATGGACTCCCATGATCAGTCAACTCTTCCACTAGCCATCCTGGTGTTGTCCCAAGTTACCTGGTGGAAAACCATAGCAAACATACAGCAATGTAAAACATAATAACTTACACTCCTAACATGCTTCTACAAATGAATCCTCACAGAAAACTCCTATAACGCAGCAAGCAATAAACACAAGTAGAAAGACAAAATCAGCCAATTTTATTACTACTACTAAATGTTCACAGCTATAACTACTCCTAAGAAAAATAATAAAAGTTAGAATTGGTGCGGTTGTAAAGTGTTCAGTCCCCTTGTCATCGACTCCCACGAACACCACTAGATGCTTTTCCTTGAGATTGGCGTTTGGCCAACCACCAGCTCACCTAACCTTGGCTTCCTTCTTGCTATTTATAGAGATGAATTACTTGACTAGCAAGTTGAGGTGAGCTGAAAAATCTTCATAAATGCAAGATCTTTTAATTTTCGCTGGGATTTCTTTTATTAACGCCCTCTTAATTGCTTGATTGATTCTCTGTTTGTTTTCTTGTTGGCTTGATTCTTCGAATGCCACTTCTTTGTAAATGCGTGATTCTGCTGAATGGATCATCGTTCGTTTTGATTCTTCCTTCCCCCGAAAACTTTCTGCGTATTCCTACATTGCATAATATTTTAGCGCATTTTATTCAATATTTGTACTTAAATCGTGAAGCTGTACTTGTGTGCTAAATTATGAATGAATGCAACTTCCATTGGTTTTTACTCATAATTTACTATTTTGCCCGCTTATTTTCTTTAATCCACATAATAATGCAAACTATAATAGCCTAAAATGTGCTCTATTTGAGAGTTATCACGGAGTCCGAAACTCTGTCCTGAAGAAATCCCAGGTGGCTGGTGGGGACCCTACTGGTCTAACCCCATTAGTGGACTCTCACCAGTAGATAGTTGTCTCGGTCAACACATGTGCTACACATCTCGGCCTCTAAACATCTGGGCAACCCATAACGCGTAAGATGTACTCCATGTGAGTCAACCATTTCGCTGTGACCAACGGGTTCTCAGATGTATCAAACTCTCTAGGCTTTCACTTTGTGAAGTCTTTGAGCCACTTGCCATTTTCGACGGCACCATTAGGAATCTCAAGCTCAACTACAGGCTCCTGTAAAACTAGCGGAGCCGGTGGCACTCTCTGCCTGCCTGGGGGAACACCATGAGAAATAGATGGCACTACATGAACCACTGGCGGTGCTTGCTAGAACATCTGAGCAAACTAGGTCATTTATGCCCGAGTCTCTACTTGTTATGCTGCAAACTATGCCAGTGTCGCTGCTCTCTGCTTGGCAAACATGCCCACAACCATATCTCGTAGTGCTGCAGCAAACTCCACTCTAGGAGCAGCACCCTGCCATGGTACAACCTCACCTGATGCCCTAGGCATGTTAACAACTGGTACCAACGGCGGTCGACCAGTCAAAATTGCGCTGGATGTAGCCTCCTCAATCACGGGCTTTGTGTTACCACCTCTAGCAATCTCTAACTCCACTATGAGTGACCGTCATATCTCGTGATCTACATCTAAACCACACTAAGTTTTTTCACACTCAAATCAACCCTATAAGTAAATAGTAAATGCATGTAAGCTAGATGCAAGTACTATAAACGAACCTTAATAAAATTAACTTTCGACATACCTAACAGCTGTTGGAGTGTTGATGATCATGGGGACAAATGACCTAACTAAGTAGGTCAGTCTACAAAATCTATGACTCTGAGCTGTGATACCAACTGTAAGAACCTGACTTCTAAAACCAACCTAGACCCGGTTCTTACTTGGCATGCATGGTCTAAAGCAGTTATATAGGAAACAACTGGAAACCAAAACCACTTTATCAAAATAATGAATAGTTCCGACGGTAAAATAACCAAAAGATAAGTTCAAGCCTCTAGCTAGAGATTATTAAAAGCAGTTCGAAATATCAATTCAACCTAACTGTCATGTTGAATCAATAAATGAAGAATAAATAAATAAATGCAACGGACTCCCATTATCAGTCAACTCTTTCACTAGCCGTCCTAGTGTTGTCCCAAGTTACTTGGTGAAAACCACAAAAATAAAGGTGAGTATGAAAGTACTCAGTAAGCACCCCCAATCGGGGTACAGTACGTAAACATCACATCATCTTGAATCCTAGCATACATGCATTACAGCCAACCAACAGATCGTAAAAATGAGTTATCAAAATAACTCCCGAACCTCGAGAATCTCTAACTCTCTACTAAGTGATCATTTCGCTATGCTGATCCTGGACACTTGGGAGAATACCCAAGTGTCTGGCTTTAGACTGGACAGAATGGTGTACTAACTACAGTAGCCCGTCCTCTCGGCATCTAATTCATGTGTGTGCACACCTCATGCTGCTACAAACTGAGGTAAATGTAGGCCTACACAAACTACGACAATTTAGGTCCACGTGTTTAACTACAAGGAAAGGTGTCCACTGATCCACAGATGGTGGAAGGCCCTCGACACCCAACTGTGGCAACCTGTTCACACCCTAGGTCTGAAGCTAAGAATCATTCCATGAACGGCTTACAGGAAGGAAAGGATCCCGCTCTAGCAGGGTACAAACTAGGCTTTACTAAGAAAGTGCATCGCATCTCAATCCTCGACTGCTAGGGGTTGGTATCAAACCTCACTGGTCCCAACCCACGAGGACAACTAAACGTTGTGTTCTCTATCAGCCTCTAGATGATGACAACCTAGCAGATAAATTCTAAGAGTGCTACATGCTAAGCTCTAGTCATATCCCAACATGTTCATCAATTAATAATACAAGTCACCCTATCAGGATACTACAATTTCAGAATATAACCGAGCTACATGCCAACACCCTATCAATCCGGTCATCACACATCACAAAACAAAATTTTTAAACATGGTGGAAGTCAATAAAGCATACAACACAGATGCAAACAATGAATATAAAGCGTAGGATCCACAACCTTACCTGAAAACCAATAGAATAAATGCTTCTTGAGTAGTAGATGGCCAACACAAACAAGCCAATACCTAACCTAGATTGATATATTTCAACAGTTAATAATAAACCAGGCTATCTAATAAATAAACCAGGCGTGTACGTGGGGTTGCAGCGTGGATCGCTACTGCTAAGGGGAGTAGGTGCAGCTGGACAATTCTACTGGGCAGGGACGGACGCTGGCGGGCTTGTATGCAGAGACTGGTGAGGGTGCATGCGAGCAGGCGATAAGAGTGTGCTACGATCGAGCATAGGGCTGCTGTTGCGAGCGTGTGGCACAAAGGTGGGAGCGAGCGTGGCTGGGCATGCGCAGAACGGCAGGCGAATGACGGCCACAAGAATACAGAGGGGCTACGTACGGACGCTCGACAAGTGTGGGCTCGGTGTGTGGTGCTACTAGCGACAATAATGGGCAGATTGGCTGGCTACGACGGTGGCAGCGTGATGAAGGAGAAGGAGAAGGCGATGAAAATGAGGGTTTAACTCTGACTTTTTCTCTTCGGAAGAACCAATCAATGAATGGAAACTAATCAATCGATCGATTAGAAACTCCAAACCTAGACACGTAGCAGTCAACCATAAAATGCAAAAGTAACCCTCCCAGCCCTGAAAACACAACACTAACCCTGAAGCTCATTAAATTATAAAATTGGTCTTAACGATGAAATTACTAGAATACCCCTTAAGAATAAATCTTTAATAACGGCCCACCGAACAACTTAAAATAATCAAAAATCATACCTGGGAAATCGTATCGAAAACCCATGTCGTTACCCAGAAACTTTAGGATACATGGAAGGTTTAATACCTTCAATGGATAAGCGAGACGGGGAGGAATTTGATCGAATGATGGAGGAGTTTGCGAGAGAAATAAAATGCGAGTGCGGGTACCTCTAGACCTGTTGAGGTGGCTATTGATCGTAAAGAGGAAGAAAGGCCGCATCGGGAAGGAAACGTACCAATGGTGGAAGAGCATCTAGGAGGATGTAGAGTAGCAATGCCGGCACCGAAGGACCTGTTCTTATGCCAATCTAGAGAAGAAGATGCAGGCCTTGCTGAGCATCAAAGAACAAGACCGACGTACTTAGGAGAAGTACCAGACCTTGGAGAAAGGAAAATTCAGTGCTTACGGGCTGAACTTGCGGCAACCACTGTTGCAAAAGCAGAAGAAGCAATGCCTTCCACACATGCCCATGTGGCGACTCGCCCACCGGACGAGTAGAAGAGCATAGAAGTAAAGTTGGTATGCTGCATCTGGCGGTTATCCAAGAATTTGGATACATTTATGGAATATGTAAGTGAAAGACATAGTGCGATGTTTGACGCGCTTAAAGTGCCACAAACCCAAAGGTCACTATTCTCTAACTTCATCGACATTATTTCTTCCACCGACTCTGACTCTGACTCCGACAGCTCTCATTCAGAGGAAGAATGATAAAGGAAGTTTATGTCTCTATCGCACTACCCTTCCTCTGTGATTATAAGTTTTTCTAGTAATTCATTAATATAATCAATTTCTCTATTTTATTCCCTGCTTAAATAATATGTTTTAACCTATACGATGTGATTCCCTTTTTTTTTTCTTTTTTTACAAAAAGGTTGTTTAGGGACAGATCCTTTTTGAACTTGGGACAATTGCACGCTTTCTTAGGGAGGAATCCGAAAGCTTTGAGTAGGGAGATTGAACCTTAGACCAAATTAAGTTTGGGAGAACTAAGGCTCACCTTCATTAGGACAATGAAGAATTTAAGTTTGGGGGTGAGGGCATGCCCGTGGAGTGTTGCGAAAAAAAAATAGAGTTTGAAAAATAAAGACCAAAACATTCTGGTTAAAAAATGAAAGGCATAAAAGAGCGTATAGTCGTGGGCATCCCAAAGTACTCTGCTGGGCACCATGAGCGCAACCTTAAGATATTCCTTTGATTAGCTAGAATGTTTTATGCTCAAATATATCATGCTAAGAACTATGGAATGGTGGTTATGAGTCCAACCCGATGAGGAATGTGGAAAGCATAGCGAAAATCCTCGAGGGATTTGATACTTAAATAGATAAGTCTCGGATAGAATGTTTTGAGCAAACTTAAGGAGATCAAAGGGGGCTAATTAAACTGTGCTAGAGTCATAAGGTTTCAAACTAAGGGGCGCGTAGTAAATCAAGGGCAATAAAGAAAAGGACCAAGGAATTCTAGTGAAAAAAGAATCGGGATGATTAAGCTGCTAGCGTATTAAGACAATAGAAATCAAAAGAAAGATTTTTTTTTGTTTTTTTAGCAAGGAAGAAAGCATTGCATAATGATAAGCAGGTTATTTGTGCATCTTTTTTACCTACCTTAACATCACTCGGGGTAACCAATGATTCAAGCTTGGGGGCTTAATGACTCTCAAACATAACCTATATTCATAATAATTTAGAGTCATTGTTGAGTATTATAATTGAATAATCTAATGCGGAAAAGGTGAAAATAAAGAATAAAAGGTGAAAAAGGCTAATGCGTATAGGGAATACTTAGAAAAATATGCATTATAATGCTAAAAGGCTAAATTTATACTTTACATGTGTATTTTGGGAATAGCTTATGCTAATCAGTAGTTTTGTAGGAACTACAATGCAGAGTGAGAAATGAATCAAGTTGTGCGGCATGGGCAAGGATCAATGCAAAGCGAAGAATTCGATCAGACCATGTGGTATGCGAAGCAAAAGTATGCGTCAGTAGCAATTCGGAGAAGATGCCAAGTCACACACAAGCAAATAAGGAAAGAATCAAATGAAGAAGCGGCTGTTAACTAACCAGACAGCTATGAGATAAATTGCGAAAATCAGGAGATTCTACCTTAAATCATACGACGTGATTAGAAACCATCAATCATTATGATTCTGCTGTGATAATTTAGCTATCAACCTAAACTAAGAAGATTCCAGAAAACCTAGAAGGAGAATATAAAAGAAACTACGTGCAACCATGTTAGAAAAAATACGAAAGGAGAAAAAGAAAGATTGTTAAGACTGTTTTGTTTGTTTTGTTTTGTTTATAGACTCATTTGAGAAATTAAGTAATACTGTTTTCAGCATGTCTATGTGTATGTTATTATCTGTGTTTCTTTTCTACACTATGAACTAATCTCTTAAAGGCTAAGTTAGGAAAAAATGGAATAGCTTACGCATGTGTTAGATAGATCTAGGAAGGAAATAACTAGAGCATGTTAACTAGGTTTTTAACTTAATAGTAAGTGTCGCCCTGCCATCCACATGAGCTAGTAGGTTGTAAATCAGAAGAGGAAATAACCTAGGACTAGTTTGCATGTTCAGTAGGTTAGTATGAAGTCATTTATACTTTAAATCGAGGTTTAGGAATAAACACGTAACTACTGCATATGTTGTGCCATTAAACATTACATTAAGTTGCAACGGAAGTTGGGCTTAATGCAAGCGAATGCGGAAGCAAACATTTGTTAGGTGAAGTATGATAGTTATTCCTCACTGCGCATTACTTTCTAACACAATGAACGCGTTCCATGAGTACCCTAGTCGCGCCTTAACTCTCATTTACTTCTATTACATTTTCCAGTATTTATTTTATGAAATCAACCCATTTGTTACTTTTATTCTGTTTTCTAAACACCATTCTTGATAAATTACAGTCCATGTGAAGATCAATAATTTACTTATTACTTGCTGCAGACCGTGTATACTTGCGCGAGTATGAACTAAAAAGCACACGTGGTAACTTAGTGTTCTGCATCGTCACAAGCATCAATGGAGCCTCTCTAAATGATTATGGCAAATTTACTTGGTTATTTCCTTTAATTTACAAGTCTGTCGTAGCTACGATTATTCAAAAATACGTACCATTTGTCGAAAACTTATTTCCTGAATGAATTAAAAAAAATGGTCTAATTGGGGGTAGAGAGTTTTATAATACTAATATCTCATCTTTCTTTGAAAGCAAGGACATTATTCACCAAAAATCCTGTCCATACACTCCTAAACAAAATGGAAATGTTTAACGAAAATGGAAATGTTTAACGAAAATACAAACATATTGTTGAAACAGCTCAATCCCTCTTGTTTCATTCATCTATTCCAGTATCATTCTGGCATTGCACCTTTTCAACAACTAGTTTTTTAATAAATAGAATGCCCACTCAGTCTCTAAACATATTATCTCCTTTTGAAACTCCTAATTTTACTACATCTTAAAATTTTTGTTGTGCATGTTACTCACTTTTCAAACCATATAATAAACACAAACTTGACCCTAAAACACTTCAAGATGTCTTCTTAGGTTATACCCTAGACTATAATGGATTTATTTGCTACAACATTCAAACCACTAAAACATTAATATCTAGACATGTTACCTTTCATGAAACCACATTTCCCTTTGCCTCGCTTATTTTACCACATATAGTCACTGATCCTGGAGGTATACCAAACTCGTCTAAACCTCACCCCTTTAATCATGTTCCCCATATCATACACCCAATAATTCTACCTAAACCTACACCCATTGTACCATGTATAAAGTTTTTAATGTTATTGATGTGTTATCCTCCTCAGTACAGATGATTGCAAATTCGTGTTCTTTGAATTAGTATAGATGTAAGCCCACAATCGCGCAAGTACACACGGTCTGCAGCAAACGATAAGTAAATTAATATCATTTTTCCTCAAGGACTATGAATTCACCAATGGTTATAGCTTAGAACCAATGTGAAAAGTAGACAATGGGGTGTTGGTTCAGATTTTCATCAAACTAACAAAAATTAAATAAAAATGTGTAAGAGTCGATTAAAGCGAAAGAGGCGGTTAAAGTACTCATGGAATGCATTCACAATACTAGGAATAAATGATGTGGTAAGGGATAGCTACCATATTGCGCTATTCAAACGGTTGCTTCTTCTTACGTTCACACTAAAACCAACTCCCACTGCGAGTTAATGTAGAAATTAAATCAACGCATTTCATGCAGTGGTAAAGCATTTATTCCTAAAATCCTTTTAAAAGTATAATAAAACTTATACTATCCTACCAAACATGTAAATTAGCCTTAAGTTACGTTGTCTTCCGATTCAACAACCTACTAATGTGTATGGATGGCCGGTCAACAATCCTTATTAATTTAAATCCTTATTTATCATCCTTTAGTTACACCTTCCTAATTTCTCCTAGCACATATTTTAGCAATCCCATTTTCCCTTAACGTCATCTTAAGGGAATTAGTTCATCATGCAAGTACGGAACACAACAGCTAGAAAGGATGAAGTCATGTTAAACATTGTATTACGATTACAAAATGAGTCTAGGTAGCAAAAGGAATATATACTGAAAATGAAACTAAGAAAGCAATAAAATAATTGATACTAATAGCAGTGGTCGACTTCATGGGCAGCACTTAGTCTTCGTAATTCTGCACACTCTTCTTCTTCTAATCGTTCTCCTTTTATAGGTGTAACAACCTGACTTTCTAAAATACTCTGTTAGGTGTTACGGGTGCATGCTTTTTGAAATCCATAAAATCAATTTAATAGACACATGCAATTTTTAACAAAACCTCGTAAAATCGTGAGACATGACTAATAGTTCAAAAATATACAAAATAGGGTTCGGGATCCTGAGAGTTCAAATCAAAATACAGTTCAATAGAGTTTAAAATATAAATCCTAACTCAATGTAAAATAGTGCGGATGGGAAAATAATGACATCGTGTCGATGATCATTACAGCTCCCAGCTTAGCCACTTCGGAATGGGTCCGTACCTAGAAAAATTTAAGAGGTGGGTATATTGAAAATACTCAGTAAGGATCCCCACCATGGTGTTTAGTATGCAAATAGAAGTAAGTTAAAAGATGCGGCAACTGAAGCTAAGTGTCTAGTACATACGTGCCCGGCCCACGGACCAGTCACGAGCAAACAATGTCGAAAGACGACGTGCAAGCTGTGAGCAAAGGGTATAATTGAATACCTGAAAATCATCTGACCTTTGTCAGGAAGAACCACGAGTGAGGGAAACATAGGATCTCTAAACCTCAAGTTGGGATGCCTCTCATACCGTGTCTGAAGAGACATACACCAATGTCTCGAGGTAGCCTGACCTATGTTAGGGATCCACCACGCTTCCACTGCACAACTCTGATAGCGTATCAGCAGAAGCATACATGAATACCTCGGATAGCCTGATCTATATCAGGGACCCACCAAATTCTTAAGAGGACCATCTATCACTCTAGTATGACCATGCGAAGTATCGCTTGTCTGTGAACCCCATCCACTGAATCATGCTCTACTAAACTTTCTAGGAAGGCCATCTGCCACTCAATATAAGCATGTGAAAGGTCGTCTGTCTGTAGAGCACCGCCTACTTGATCCTGCTGTAATAATTACATAGGACAACCATCTGTCACTCCAATATGGGCATGCGAAAGATCTCTTATCTGCAGCATACAGTCTACTCGATCATGTCTCATCAAACTTCATGGAAGAACCATCTGCCACTCTGGTGTAAGCATGTGAAGGATTGCCTGCCTGTAGGACACTGTCCGCTCGATCATGTCGTAGGTTCACTAATAAATGTCAAGCTCGTCCTCAGTGACCTCTCTCTGTACATGAGGTCTAGCATGCCCTAGGCTGGTGCAAATTCCTACGTAGAAGATTGGTACAACCCGGGAAGTGTGCCTAACATGTGGAAGAGGTCCGACCACCCGCAGGTTAGTGAAACTATTCCACACGTACCCACCCCTCAATTAAGGAACGTGTTGTTCTGCACACAATGCGACACATGGATGAGATCTGACCACCTTGATCAGATATAAAAGCCAACCTACATGTTAGCATAGCTCAACCACGTGTCTTGAAATAAAGAGGATGCATATCCTTGCTCGATTCCTAAGGGGAACTAGCGAGTCACATCAATAACATGATATTGATCACGTAACATGAGTTCTATAGGTTGAGTTAGCTTCTCCTCTAGGTCGTTAACACGATAACCGATCCTAGTTATTCTAACGTTGAAACAAAATCGATCTACAGTAGGGTATTCAGATCATAGAGAGCTATATACAAGCCCTTAGGCTAAAAAATAGAGAAATCGAACATATATTTGCTAGAACATGTATACAGATAATCATAGGTGAAACCGAACACATAATCATTCTAACACGAGTTCAACCAATCATAGATGAATCAAGAAACAATAAAACACACATATATATTCATTCATGAGCTACCTAACACATTAGGGGCATTTCTGGCTCAGTACTACATCCATTCCTCCTAGGCGATCAATCATTTGTATAATCAAACAGATCAACAGTTCATCACAGCATACAAGCAAAAGATACGATTCAGGGAAACGGAAATTCAATCATATGGACACAACAAATAGGGACAAATTGCAGGTTAATAGATAACAATATGATTCTATATTAATGCGAGTATAACTAGTCAATCAAGAGGTGTCAAACACAGCAACCATGTAACAAGTCATAAAGCATCCATTTCCTATAAATTATAATAAGCCACTAATCACATACTTTTAAGCCATAAACTCATATCATAATAGAACTACTTACCTTTCCAACAACTAGATCGAACCAACAAGATGAACCATGAGCCAAACGATAAATCTCGATAATCGCCTAAATAAATGATCATGAATAAAAGTCAATGAAACGGACAAATGAAGTAGAACTAGCCAAAACGAAGCTCACCACACGAACAAAGGTGAAAAATTAAGCTAACAATGCGTCGCCGAAAAATGGCAGCGGCGGTGGCACGTCGCCATAAAACCAAACAAACCTTACCTCTAACTCTGTGAAACTGAGAAATAAGAAACGAGTTTCTTGAAGTTTTTCGCCAGAATCCATGGATGAAGGAGCTGGAAAAACAAGATATAAAGGGAAAATGACTTACCCATTAAGAATAGAGCAAAGAAGACGAAGGGAAATAGAGAAAACTCACTCGACAACACACGCTGGAGAAGGGATAGCTGCGACAGAGCTGTGCAATGAATACAGCTGCGCTGCTTGGGGTGCTTGGTCAGACGAAGCTGGCTAGAAACTCAAGGCAGACGAAAGAGGCACTGCAGTATGAAGAAATGAGGGGAGAGGGACAAACGGCTGCAATGGTTGGCGTCGGTGCGGCGAAGACGAGGGTCAACGGTGGGGATATGGGCTGGAGGGTGATGGGTTGCGATTTTAGTGCTATTATATTGTACAGTAATTAATTCAAAGTCAACTTATGCTAAGTGTAACTCGGAATCACTTACGCACAAGTATACGTGGTCGAGAATTACAACAAGTATTAAAAGTATATAAATTTATCGATCCCACAGAGATTGAGGTCTAGAGCTAACACTATTAAGATAGAGTTGTGCGGAAAAGTAAAGCATGAGTGTATGAGTTGTTGTGGTTTGGTTGAATTTCGATATGTAAATATGTTGCTGAAAATAAAAATGATGCTATGAGTAATTCTAACTAACAATCCTAGAGAATGCTAAGTGCGTGAACTAGCCAAAGAGATTTTCGCTTCCCTAACAAGTAAGTACTTCCGCACTTAATGATCTATGGCAGGACCAGCTTCCACTGTGAACAAACAGGGTAACACAAGCATTTAGTAAGGTTATTCCTAACACTTTAAGCAGTGAACAGACGTTCACACAACCTAATGTAGCATACTTGGTTAACATGCAGTTCTTTCTTCCGAACTCACCACAAGGTACATGCGTGGGTAGCTAATTGACGTATATATATATATATATATATATGTATGTATGTATGTATAATATTATGCAGCAGTATAAAACTCAATGACCTACGCTCCTAGCATATTTCTATTCATGAATAATAAACATAAACTTCTACAGCGCAACCATAGAGATAAACATCAAATAGAAGTAAAACCAGATGATTTTATTGCGTTCAAAACTATAAGCTACTCCTAATAAAAAACAGTAAAATGGAATTGGCACGGCTGAAGAGGGTGTAGTCCCCTTGTCATTGGCTCCTACGACACCACCATTTTCTTTTCTCCGCGATAGGCTTCATAGACAACCGACCAGCTCTACTTTCTCGACTCCCAACCTTGGTATTTATAGAGTTGATTTACTTGGCCGACAAGTCGAGGTGAGCTGTAAAATCTTTATTAATGTAAGATCCCCTGATTGTCGCTGGAATTTATTTGATTGACGTCGCCTTGATTACTAATTGACTTTTGATTGTTTCCTTGTTGGCATGTCTTTTCCGAACGTGTTTCATTTTGAATTTGTGCCTTTTTGCGCTTCTGGTCATCGTTTGCGCTGATTGTCCTTTCCGCGGTGTAGCTTAATATGTCCTTCCATTAGCATTGATTAGGCACGGTTTACTCAACATTTATACTAAAAACATGAGACTGTGCTTTCATTGCTACTTTATGAATGCATGCTGATTTTCTAAGTTATTTCATCGTAATTCTTCTATTAGCGCTTGTTTTTCCCATTTAATTCTATAATAATGCAAACTGAGACAGCCTAAAATACGCTCTATTTGAGAGCTATCAAACCCCCAAACTTAAATCATTGTTTGTCCTTAAGTAATGCTTATCTGCCTAGTTAGCTCGATCCTAGTTATTTCAGTATTTTTACTTTTTCCAATCCACTTCCGCAATTCTTATCGCATATCATATTTTCAGCGAGAAACTTCTTTCCCTTTTCAGTTTTAAAACTTTCTTAAAGATTCAGGTTTAACCTTAAAATCTTCCTTACCATGACTGACAGATTGTTCCTTATCGCAAGTATTCCTCATTACTCAATCTATTGTTAATCACCTCTAGTCTAAGTTTGCCCAACTTACTCTGCTAAGGTATTCGTTCCGGTCCTTATATCCATTGAGGATTTCAATTATGCTTTTTGCATTCCTTTTAGGTTGCACTCAAATCTACTAAATTTCGTAGTTCTTAGCATAAATCGCTTGAGCATTAAACAACTTCTCTAAGCAACTAATTTTAAGCTTGCTCTAATTCGTAGACTGCGGAATACTTAAGGTTTCCTTAGGCTTATACGCCTTTCTTGTCCTTCTTATTTTGCCAGAGTAGGTTGATCTTTATTTTATATATATGTATATATATTAACACTCCTCGGGCTACCCTCACCTCCAAACTTAAATTCTTTATTGCCCGCAATGAAGGTGAGGCTTAGTTCCCCCAAATTTAGCTATTACTGCGATTACTTTACTCTATCTCAAGCTCTAAGACTTCCTTGCAAATTTTTGGTTCTTTCTATCATTCATGATAAGGATTACTCTAATGCTAGGTTTAAATCTAAGGGAACTTAAGAATTGTTCTAATTGAAATTATGTTTCCGTTAAATTCAGTTTTGCAATAATCATGCTTAGCCGACTTTCAAAAGGAAAATTACTGAATTTTATAAATGATAATAAGGGAAATCAAATAAATTGCATCCTAAATTCATGATCCTATCAAAATAGAATTACGATTACTCATGAAATGCATGCAAAAAGAAATAAAATGTAGTAAGTGCAGTAAAAGAGAACGGGACTTCCATCTTTTCATGTCGAGGGTGGTTCTCTTCAACCTTGTCCGTCAATCCCAATTGTTTTGCATCTTCGGGAGTTTTTTCATCACTGTTTAGCATAATATAAGAGGCAAAAATTTTCCTCTTATCCTCTGTTCTCCCGAAGAACTTCCCATTTCTTGTCTGTCGTTGACACGAACTTTCTCCGATTTCTGGTCCTTGCTCATTAGTAGGTAACTTCATGGTTCCACACTTTGGAGGTGTCGAACTTCGAAACTTTTTATGCTTAATAACCTTGTTACCCCATATAGCCTTACCAGACTTCTTACGATTTGAAGTCGTAATCACAACAAACAGCCTTTGATTTCTTTAGATCAAAGCAAGAATGCAATGATCGACTCTTCCACACACAAGGTTTACATAGAGTTGAAAATATTTTTGAAAATCCTCGTGTAAGCAAAGGAATAATCATAAAAGGAAAAACTGCGATTTTGCTCCTATATTCAAATATTCGAACCAATTCTTTCCTAAAAATGAAATAATAAAAGAAAATTGCAAATATAGAAAAACGTCCTAAAATTACGAAAAATGTCTTAAGGAAAAATGAAAAGAAAAATGTATAAATAGACAAACTACCTATTCTAAAACAATTAATACTTTGCACAAAGTTAGAAATACCAGATTTTTGCATTCCAGGAATGCTGCGGAGCAGATCTGGGCGGAACCTTTGCGCTAATTCCGTCCGACATAGTTCATCCGTGCTTAGGCCATTTAAAAATCTTTGGGCCTTCGCCATCTTTGATCACATTTTCTTGCCTCGCTTCGCCATTCGCCTTGATGCGTAGACTTCCTACCAATCTAAGCGTTGATAGGATGCAGAGTTCTGAGTTGAGGCTCATTTGAATTGCCCAAGTGTCGCTTCCTCGACTAATCAATTTCTGCGATGCGTGTGCTTCTAGGAACAAAAAAATCGTAGGTACTATTGCTGGTGACCTGTGATCTTCGGTGCTATAACTGTTTTCCTACTGAATAATCGATTCTACATCTCCCCTTCCAATTTGATGTAGAACCTCCTCAATTGGCTCTGCAGGTTCATTACCCCATGCCTTCTTGTTGAAGATTTTCATCTTCATTTTTGCTTTCATCATTTGATTTTTGTTCAGTATCATCGTTGGATCTCCCTTCGTTTTTCATCACAATGCATTTTGTTTCATCAGCCTTAGGACTAGCATAGTTGGAAAACCTTGCCCAGGCTTCCTCTTATTGCTTATAACGTTGTTTTTATTCTCTGTCTATTTCTGCTGCAAGTTGTAATTCCTTGGCTTCTCTTGCTCTCGCAATTGTGGCCAGTCGAAAATCTTCCCATGAGAGTTCTCCCTCACTAAAAAGATCTATCGCTGCTCCTCCATTAAGTACGTCGACCTCTCGATATGTCTCTTTTGCCCGTATACTGCTTGCTAAGCGTTCTGCTGTTGGTTTCGTCAAAGATTGTGGATTCACATTATTGGGCCAGTGAGGTTTTGATATAATACCATTATCCCTCATCCATTGTATTTGTCTTAGCTGCTCTTCTTCTTCTGTAGTTCTGTCCTCTAGAGACTGCCCATGAGTATACACTAGACTCCTAGGTTCATGACTCTTAATGTCTCATGCATGTCCCGTGCTACTCTGATCTCCTTGCAGATCGAAATGCTACTGATAGATGCTGCTATGATCTCTCCAAAACTGCGAATGATAGCCTTGTTGCTGAAATTGGTATGTTTGCTGCGGAATGTTATTATACTTTCATTGTTGATTCGCAAAATGATTGAATGTCATTTAGTGTTCGTGCTTATGGTAATGTTTTGCTATGGGACTCTGTTTCCCTGTTGGTTGTATCGCTCTGAATCTCGATTTTCTAAAAATTCAAAAATTTTAACCTTTTAGACAATAAAGAACTACTCTTCTCCTAACAATATTAACTCTAACTAATCAATCCCCAGCAACGACGCCAAAAACTTGATGGGTTGCTATTCCGGTGCTAATATATTGTACAGTAATTAATTCAAAGTCAACTTATGCTAAGTGTAACTCGGAATCACTTACGCGTAAGT
>JBBMKA010029362.1:0-25004 GCA_037833695.1 Sechiopsis laciniata
AAACAAGAATGCAATCAATGAATATTTCGCAGGGTCCACACAACCCCGGTAAGAAATCCTTACCTGGAAAACAAGCAGAAAAATACAATAAATAAATGGTGCTCCTTGAGCTGCAGAACCAACGGATAAACAAGCTATGCGAATAATGATAACAAGCAAACATAATTAATATCTAAGCAGCTCACTAACTAGGCAACTAACTCACAAGGCTCAGAACAAGGAATTACCCAAAACTGAGAAGAAAAGGCTCGACTGCACGGCCTCGGCAAAGGTGAAGGCGGCAGGGTGCTGGACTGCGCGTCAGTGAGCTGTGAAGAGCTGTAGCAGCAAGGCTGTTTCACTGCAGCGGGACGTGCGACAATGGCGAGGCTACACAGCTGGCTGGGCGAGAGCGCGGGCGAAGCATTTACGTGCGTGAAGGGGATCCAGCGCGTGCGTGCTGGATCCCCTTCACGCACAGCGAGATGACAACGATGGCGAAGGCTGTGTTCGCATGTCAAAGGACGAGGCAAGGTCAAAGGACGAGCGGCACAGCGGGATGACAGCGATGGCGAAGGCTGTGAGGCCTTGTGAAAGCAAAGGACTGTGTTCGCATGTGCGAAGAGACTCAGTGGGGCTAGCATTCGCTAGTGCAAAGAGTCTCAGATCGGCGAACGACGAAGCTAGCTGGGGAACTTAATCACGGTGAAGGTGAAGAAAGTTAGGGAAAAGGTGTTCTCGGCATTTGGGAGAAGAAAGAATGAGGAAGAAGAAAACGTGAAATTAGAGAAGCGGCTAGGTATTTATAGTGTCGGTAAAAAGAGAAGGGCTCCACAGGATTGTGACACGTGTCCTCAGGCGGTTCCGGCTTCGAGTCTTGGCGAAGTCACCTTTTTCTTTCTTTTTCCCCTTTTTAACCAAAAGAGTCTCCAAACTCCTCAAACAGTAACACTTACTCCGGAAACTTGAAACTGAAGGAAAACTCAAACTCAGCAATTAACAAAAAGGTCTCTAAACCCTGGATAATTACGAGACTACCCTTAAAGGAAAAATTACCAAAATGCCCCTAGAGGCTCAAACGGCCCTAACGGCCCAACCGAACAATCGAAAAAGCAAACGAACGTACCTGGGAAAATGAAATGGAAAATTGGGTAGTTATAATACTCCCTCCTTTTATGATTTTCGTCCCCGAAAGTCCCTAAGACCAAAACAAATCTGGATAAAAGTCCTCAACAACCTCTACTCCCAAGTAGCTTCCTCTGTCTTCTGATTCCTCCACTGAACTTAACCAAATTAATCTCCCTGCTACCCAAAGTCTTGTGATCCCGGCTAAAGTCTGTACTGGCCGCTCCTCGAAGCTCAAAACCTCTAACAGCTCTAACGGCTCAAAATCCACAACTTGAGAAGGATCTGCCACAACCAAATGAAACATAGACACGAGGACAACGTTGTGTACTGCTGCCAATGACGGAGCAAAGCCGAACAATAAGCCACGAATCCAATCCGCTCAAGGATCTCAACTTCCCCGCTTACCAAACCTTAAAACTCCATGCAACAGCGCTACTTTTAGAAATACTTGCTGGCCAACCTCAAACTCCAGATCTCTATGTCGAACATCGGCATAACCCTTCTGCCTACTCTGTGCTGTCATCATATGCGACCTGATCTTCTGCACTACGATGCTAGTCATCTGTAACGGCTCAGGCCCCAAAACCTGTCTGTCACCAACCTCTGCCAGAACATTGGACACCTGGAACGCTTACCATACAAAGCCTCAACGGAGCCATCTGAATCGTCGACTGATAACTGTTATTTTAGGCAAACTCAACCAAATACAGCCACTAATCCCAACTGCCCGAGAAGTCTAAAACATCGACTCATAGCATAACCTCGATAATCTTGTTCACTCTCTCTGTCTGACCATCTGTCTGAGGGTGAAAAGTAGTACTGAAGCTGCACTCAGTTCCCAAACCCTTCCAGAGGGCTCTTCAAAAGCGTGAAGTGAACCGAGAGTTACGATCTGAAACAATCCTCACCGGCACCCCATGGTACCGAACGATCTGATCCACTGCTCCACGGTATAGTTAACCCTATCGGGGATGAAGTGTGCACTCTTAGTCAGCCTGTCCACAACAACCCAGATTTGAGTAAACCCCCTCGGCGTCCTCGACAACCCAGAAATAAAATCCAACAAAAACTCTTCCCGTTTCCACTGTGGCACGCTCAACGGCTACAGCAAACCTGCCGATTTTTATTAGGGAGCCTTCACTTGCTGACAAGTGAGACACCGGCTAATAACTCAGCAAAATCTCATTTGAAATTCATCTACCAGACGTCTACTTGAAAACTTCATACATCTTGGTACCTCATGGGTGCCAAGTAAACGGAGAGCTACGTGCCTCTGCAAGTAACTTGGCTCGCGGTCCGGCGTTAGCTGGGACACATTTCTGACCTCTAAACCTCAAACCTTCGTCTGGTGCTAGAACAAAACAAAATCTCCATCCTCTTGATCTCTCTCTCAAACCAACCTTTTCATCTTGGGATCACTCAGCTGGCCATCAATGATCCTGTGCTTAAACGACGGCTGAACTGTCAACTGGGCTACCCTGACGGTAACCTCTCCTAACAACACTGCAATACCAGCTCGTTCGAACTCTTTCCACAATGAACTTGAGAACTCAACAAGGCTACGGAGTACGACGTCTTTCTACTTAGCACATCAGCCATAACATTGGCCTTTCCGGGGTGATACAATATCTCACAGTCGTAGTCCTTAACTAACTCAAGTCACCTTCTTAGTCTCATGCTTAACTCCTTCCAAGTGAAGAAGTACTTAAAGCTCTGGTGATCCGTAAACAACTGAATCCTCACACCACACAGGTGGTGCCTCCAAAATTCTTAGTGCAAAAGTAACCGCCGACAACTCCACAACAAGAGTCGGGTCAACTTTCTCAAGGGGCTTCAGCTGGCGAGAAGCATCCACCAAACACCTTACCACGCTACATCAAAGCGCAAACCAACCAACTTGGAAACGTTCCTGTGCACTACTCAACCATTCGCTCCCTCTGGAACTACCAAACTGGCTTACGTTAACCTATACTGCAATGCAGCAAGACCCTTAGTCCAAAGGACTTCCTCCTTTTAAAGCTTAAAGTCCCACCCAACCATAAGCATCAAACATGAAACAACCAGATCAATCACTAACCAGCTGCTAAAACATAATTCTCAAACTACGACCCACGAAGGTCAGACACAACACAACTAGCAAGGCTTCCTCACAAGTCAAGACTTGGAACTGACACGCCTTGCACAACAATGAACCTTAACTGAAACAATAGGAAGTCTAAAACCTCAAAAGGTCAAACAAATTTTAACAAGTCAACAAAAGCTCTTGAACTAACCATTCACCATCTGTTGGTAGAACTACCAACACTCGAGCTTAACAGTCACAAACTCCAACTCTTTCAAGGATAAAGGTTTCCATCTACTCACAACCGAATTGCAGCTCTTTACCAAGAGGAAACCCAAAGACAGAAAACACTAACACCTCTAAATGGTCGCGTCCAAGTAAAAGTGATAAACAATCACTGAGCTGAGAAGACAATCTCCACTTGAAACCACAATAATTTCAAAGCAACGCTTAGACACAACCAAGCTCAAACTCAAGTTACACCTCAGGCCAACTCGAAGATTGCTGCGAAACTAACCCTTGCTTGGCAACTGACAACAAAGCTTTAACCGAGTAATTGAAAACTCACTGTCTGGGTCTGACTGAGTTCTGGAAAGGATCTCTATGAGCTTAGGGGTTCTTCCGATGACCCTTAGACACACACCACCATAAAGACGGTCTAACAGCCAACTGACTAAACAAGAATGAACCTTCTTCAGCAACACAACTACACTGGCTAGCTCCATCTTTCTAGATACAAGGGCAAGAGACCAAACATGCTGCAGAATGTGTCGTCCTCTTACTCAAAGCATCGGCCGCCTCGTAGCTTTACTCTGGGTAAAGATCTCTGGGTAAAGATCTCTACAACACCCTTATCAACACCAGTTGACAACTGCGTGGTTTTTAGTCAACCACAACTTGCTCGGTCCCATCTGGGCTCTAACGTAACAATAACAATGATTCTTATCACCCAAGGTCAAGTTTCAAAGAATAACTCTTGTCCGACGACAAGCAATCCAACAACAGCAGAATACATCTGCAATCTCAAACTAAGGGCACTTTTCAGGATAGTGTCCTCGAACTGAAAGCCCAACTCCTCCGAAGACTGAGCACAGTCTCGCTCCAAACAACAACTCTAATGTGATTTCCAAAAATAACCCACACTAGAAACAAGCTACTCAAAGGTACACATGAGAGTACAAAGAATAACCACTACAGGAGACCGAAGTTTAATCAACACTCAACAGAGCCATAACCAACAACTGAACACCAAGGGTTCAACTTTACATGCTCTAATTCTGACCTCTTACTCATCTCTCAGGTAAACTTAGGGAATGCTACTCTCGGTCATTCCTCGTACACATTTTCTCTAGTGGCCATCTGACTACCAACAACCAGGATCACTTGTGCTACAAGATCAAGTGTTCCAACTAGCACGTTCGGTGCAACATCTAGAGAAACATGCTGAACATCCAAGGAGGTCATAAGAATCACCTGCACAACAGTGTGAACTAGGCCTGAACCTAGGCCTGCACCCAAGCTTGGTGCTAAACGAGCATTCCCCATCCACATCATGACGTGCTGCTAAAGCAAAACTCTAGGCCCTGCTACAAATAGGCCAACAAGGTCACAACCTCTAGTGACGGGAACTTCGACAACTCGTACAAAAACTCCAGACTCATCAATCTGGCCTTGGCATCTCGTCCATCAGACATGCTCAAGCTCTACTCCTGAACCTCTGCTCGATGTTCAACGAACATCTCTCTAACCATGGCTCTCATGGCTGCAGCACTGTGTCAGCTGAGCTATCTGTGCCCGAGACTTCTCTCGCTGAGCTACAAGCTGGGCCTAGGTCTCTGCTCTCTGTTGAGCCAATAAACCGACCAATAACTCTCTCTCCTGGCTGAAGCAACTCTACGCCAGGAGTCTCACTTTGAGGCAAGGTAGTCTCTACCCCCTCTCTCGGCAAAACAACAGCTGGGGCCAAAGGTGGCCTGAGGGTCTGGTCAACCTTGGACGTGGTCTCATCTATAGCTGGCTCAGCTCCAACTCCTCGTTTGGCGATATCCAACATCCCTGCTCCTCTATGTGTAACCGGCACATTGGCGATCCACACATAACCATAAAACTAGTCCACACTTAGACTCTCACTGCCAATAAAAGGTAACAAATGTATACTAGATACAAGTATTGTAAACAAAACCTTTAGCAAAAGAACTTTTGACATACCTGACGGCCATTGGAGTGCTGATGATCATCGAGACAAACGACCTAACTCAGTAGGTCAGTCTACAGAATCTATGACTCAGAGCTTTGATACCAACAGTAAGAACCCGACTCTAAAATGGTCATAAAACCGGTTCTTACTCAACAAGCATGGTTCAATACGTTCAAAATTAAACTTAAAGACAACTGTAAGTCAAACAAATGTCCATTTATTCAAACTGAACCGTTCACAAATAAAACATAGTTAAGCTTATGGCCAGAGTTATTCAAACCACTTAAAAACATGAAATCCTTTATAAATGAAACTATTTTGCATGCTGATTAAAGACAACAAATAGATTTTGACAGCGGACACCTATGATCAATGTAGCTCCTCCTCTAACCGTCCCGGTGCGGTCCCAATTTACCTGGTTGAAAAACCACAGAAAATAAGGGTGAGTACAAAGGCACTCAGTAACAATCTCCAACCGAGGTACAGTACGAAACAACATATAATCTGGCATCCAAGTATACAAGCAAACAGTTACCAACACAGAACCCTGAAACGAGATGTCCATGCAACTCCTAGGTCATCGAAAGTTTCTAACTCTCGGCCAAGTGATCAGCTCAATAACTGATCCTGAACAGATATCCTCAAGGGTCTCATACCCTCGGCCAAATGACCAACTCAAAAGCTGATCCCAAAATAGACATCCTCGAAGGTCTCTTACCTTCGGCCTATGTGACCGCTCAACAACTGGTCTTGACCAGCTCTCCAAACTGGTGTTAGGACATCCGGGAGAGTACCTAGTGTCTGGCTCAAGACTAAAAAAGGAAGTGGTGTACTCACGAATATTAGCCCGAGGGAGCTCTCCGCCCGGTGCCTAACGCGTGTGAGCGCACACCGCATGCTGCTGCAAACTGCATAAATGTGGAGGCCTAGGGACATACTACGCTAGTCCAGGTATGCATGCCTAAAGACTCAGAAGCGGTGTCACTGATCTACAGTAGTGCGAGACCCTCGGCACTCGACTGTAGCAGACTGGATACCACCGACGCCTGAAGCTAAGAACAGGCCAAGGCAGGCTTACACCGTTGGTAGGGTTCCGCTCTATCAGACTATAGACTATGCTTATGCCGGTGTGGTAGCTACTCCACACCCAGCTGCCGGGGGTAAGGAATCTATCTTTATAGCCCGACCGGTAGGGACACGTACGTTGGTCCACTCTCAGCCTCTAGATGATGACAACCTAACAAGTTCTATCTAAGAATCCCAACCCTGTTTCTTATCATTCAAACGTGCTCAACAACAAATAACCCTAGCATGGTACTACAAGATTAAAATAGGAATCAAGCATGCTGGAAGAACAAACCTAGCATGGCACACTAACAGGTGGAAACAAGAGTCAAACATGCAAGCAGAACAGATTAGCATAAAAGTTCCTATTCACTAAACATGCTTGTAACAGTAAAACAAGTAAACAAGAATGCAATAAATGAATATTTCATAGGGTCCACACACCCCGGTAAGAAATCCTTACCTAAAAAATATGTAGAAAAATACAATAGATAAACGGTGCTCCTTGAGCTGCAGAACCAACGGATAAACAACCTATGCAAATAATGATAACAAGCAAACATAATTAATATCTAAGCAGCTCACTAACTAGGTAACCAACTCACAAGGCTCGGAACAAGGAATTACCTAAAACTGAGAAGAAAAGGCTCAGTTGCACGGCCTCGGCAAAGGCAAAGGAGAAGGCGAAGGCAGCAAGGCGCTGGACTGCGTGGCAGCATGTCCAGGCAGAATGCTGATGGAATAATAAGACGATTCTTTCATGAGACTCGATTTAACTTTTGGAATGAACCGTTTCTGTATAGGCAGAATGCTGATGGAATAATAAGACGATGCGTAGAGGAAGACGAGATAAATGCAATATTGGCTGCATGTCATACATCACCTTATGAAGGATACTTTGGAAGAATGCGCACTACGGCAAAAGTTTTTCACTCCAGATATTTCTGGCCCAGCATATTCAAGGATGCGCATCATTATGCAAAAACATGCGATAAATGCCAAATGAGAGGAAATATAAGAAAGAGGGACGAAATGCCATTAACTTCACTTCTTGAGGTCAAACTATTCGACGTCTGGGGAATCGATTTCATGGGCCCATTTCCCCCTTTGCACAGAAATTTGTATATCTTGGTCGTGGTTAATTATGATTCCAAATGGGTTGAGGCGATTACCACACCTATCAACGATGCTAAAATTGTTATAAATTCCTCCACATGAACATTTCCACAAGGTTTGGTACTCCACCAGCACTAATTAGTGATGAGGGAACGCACTTCATAAACAGAGTAATAGGTCATGTGCTACACAAGTACAATATCAAGCACCGCATTGCAACTCCTTATCATCCGTAAACTAATGGCCAAGCTGAAGTATCTAATTGCGAAATCAAGAGCATTCTAAAGAAAGTTGTTGGACAAAATAGACATGTGACTAGATGATTCGCTTTGGGCTTATCAAACTTCACTCAAAACTCCATTGAACATGTCGACGTACATAATTGTGTATGGTAAGGCATGCCATTTGCCAATCGAACTAGAACACAAGGCTTTCTGGGATCTTAAAAAGCTAAACCTTGACCTTCAAAAAGTCAGTTCTGTGAGGATGTTGCAATTACTTGATTTAGAAATGCATAAGCACTTCTCTTACGAGAATGAAAAGTTATACAAGGAAAGACTAAGAAATGGCATGATCGTAAGCTAACCCCTTGAACTTTTGAGGTAGGTTAACATGTGTTGTTATTTATATCTCGACTTCATTTTTTTCTAGGAAAGCTCAAGTCTAAATGGTTTGGACCATTTCGCATTACACAAGTAAAACCTGGAGGAGCAAACTGGATAAAGAACGAGTCAACGGAGAATGAATTCGCAGTCAACGGGCAGAGACTCAAGCATTACTTGAATGAGGATGTTCAGCATAGGATATCTTCATTTGCATTAAATGATGAATAATCGTGCAAGAATGCGAGTGGAATGCGCGCGTATCGTAGCATTTAATTTTTGCTCCGCGCATGTTAGCTTGAATATTTCCTATCTGCTTATTCGAGAAGTTATCTGATTTTAATACCTTATTTTTATTTTTATTTATTTTATTTCCATTATTTAAATTGTGCATTTATTTTTATCTCTCTCTAAATTCGATTATGCAAAGATTACGCTGGAAACAGAATAAGAATCGGTACACGTGAGGAATTACGTTAATCATTCTGATCATTAAATACAGCAAAAAAATGTGCACTCAGATCTTAGGATAGTTGATCCAAGGGTTCGCAGCAACTGCATGGCCGCCGTCACTCAACAGTCAGCCTGACGCAATGCGAAGATTGCTGATCATCCTGCCTCTTCATGCAATCGATAAATATTTCTGATTTCCTTCTTCATAATCCTATCTCTAGAAACTTAAAACCCTTCACACCTTCTCAAAATTCAAACTACAAAATTTTCACCATGGTGCGAAGACTTGTAGCAAATTACCAAAGATGGTGTCATCTCCGAATAAAAGTTCAAGGAGAAGTTGACCCCCCTCATGCTCTCGAGGCAATCGATGCTGTGCCTGCACCCGTAAATAATGTTTTCGAGCAATCGTAAGTTAAAAGACGAATGCGCAGGAGAACAACGGTTTCACCTGGAAGACCGACAGAGCATGAGGAAGTTAAAGAATCTGAGGGTGTGCTTGGAGAAGAAAGGGTTGTTACTGCAGCGCTGTGACTAGCGGTGAGGATTGATAGCCTTGAAACTTCAGGGTATATCGAAGGTTTGACACTTTTGATGGAGGAAAGGGACATTGAAGAGTTTGATTGGAGGATGTAGGAATCCAATCAAGCGCGAAAAGACGAGCACAGAGGAAATTTGAATGTGGAACCCTCTAGACCTATTGAGACTGCCTCGGTTCGTGTAGAGCAAGAAGAGAGATCACATCGGGAAGGTAAAGCGCCGATGGTGGAAGAGCATCCAAGTGGATGTAGAGGAGAAATACTGGCTCCAAAGGTCTTGTTCCGATGTCAATTCAAAAATAACACTGATGTAGGCCTTTCCGAGCCTAAAAGAATTAGATTAACACCTTTAGGAGGAAGCCTGGATGAGATGAATAAGACCATTGAGCGCCTAGTAGCGGAATTCTTTGCAAACCCTACCGCTAGGGCTACAGTAGTGGATTCTGCCACTTATGCCTAGGTAACGACTCGCCCACTTAAGAAGAGGAGGAAGAACACGCATGAGAAATTGGTGCACTACCTTTGGCCGCTCACAAAAAATCTAGGCGCATTTATGACATATGTGAAAGAGCTCAACAATGCGTTATTCGATGTGCTAGCTCTTTTAAATCTACGCATATGCAGGCCCATCTTACCGTACTTTCAGGACATGGTTTCGTCCACCAACTCTGACGATTCTGATTCGGAAGAAGAAGAAGAAAAAGGAAGTCTCTGTCTCTATCACATTTCTCTGTTGTTTTTATCTCACTATAATCCATATAATCAATCTTTTTATTTTATTCCCTGTTTAAAATATTATGTTTTGACCAATGCCGTATTAGATTCTTGCTTTTTAATTCTGCATTTCAAAACTATTGTCTTATATACACTGAAATTTAATCTGCCCCGGGATAACAATTGCTAGTTTTCTAACAAGAACATTTTGGGACGGATCCTTTTAAACTTGGAACATAGTGCATTCTCTTGAAAAGGAGACCAAAAAACTTGAAACGAGGAGATTAAGAACCTTAGATTACATTAAGTTTGGGGGAACTATGTCTCACCTTCATTAGGAAACATGAAGAAATTAAGTTTGGGGGTGAGGGCAAGCTCACGGAGTGTTATACGAAGCACATAAAAAAAATTGAGTGAGTGAGTAAAATAAAAATCAAAATATTCTAGGGTAAAAAAGAAATGGAAAAATAGCAATCAGCCATGGGTATTCCAAGTATTCCCCTAGACACTTAATCAAGTGCAAGCTTAAGGAATTACAGTGCTTAGTTGATGCGTTTTATGCTCAAATGAGCCATGCTGAGACCCATGGAATTGTGACCATGTGGAAAATTTTACTCAAATGACCCAAATAAACAAGCCTCAGACAGAATGTTTTGAACAAATTAAGTAATAAAAAAGGGGTTGATTAAGCTGTGTAGAGCCTGAAGTTTTTGAGCTGAGGAGTGTGCTTTGAACTAAGGCAATTAGGAAAGAACCGAGATGAGATTGAAGGGATGCTAGTGAAAGAAGAAACGGGATGATTAAACGTTCGGCATATTAAGACAATTGCTTCTAAACGAAAAAAATTTTAGAAAGAGGAAAAGTACGGCATTAAGATAAGAAAATATTATTTAGTAGCTATTACACCTACATTAGCATCGCTTGAGATGAGCAATGATTCAAGTTTGGGGGTTTGATGGCCCTTAAATAGTGTCATAATTCTTGCTATTATTTGATCATTGTTTGTAGTTATTATTTAAAATCCAGTGCGAAAACGGTAAGTATAATGAGAAAAAAGGTGTAATTAGCTAATGCTTACTCATTAGAGGAATAAACTTTAAGAGTAAATTTAAGCGCAGAAAATGTCAGAATTAGCACACTTAGCACGTATTTAGCAAAGCTTATGTAGATAAACTATTTTGTAGGTAAATACGATGCAAAACGATGTGGGCTGAGAAGCAGAACGGGCAATACACGCATAGTGACATTTAGAGAAGCGCCAAGGCATTGTAAACGAAATAAAGAAAGAATCAAATGACGGCAAGATGTTGACTAACCAGACACTAGAGAGATAAATTGCAGAAATCATGAGATTCTTCCCTTAACAACACAAACATAATTGGCGTATTCGTGCAAGGAAAGAGGTCATACATAATTGGCAGAATTAAGCAAGGAAAGATAACGTGTCGGCTGATCTGTGCTTATTCTGGAATATTCGAAGGATGGTTATAAAAAGAGACTCTAAGGAATAGAAAAATGAGATTTTTACAAAACAAAGTTTATATTGTTTTCTCTGTCGAAACTCATTTCAATTCAGTAATACTATTTCAACATGTTTTCTGTATTGTTATCTATATTTCTTGTTTGTATGAGGAACTAATCTCGTTAGGGTAATGCTAGGGAAAGTGGTTAGTTTTAGCATGTGTTAAAGAAGAAATAGGAAAGGCGTAAGTAAGGCATGTTAACTAAGAGCAAACTATCAATAGTAAGTATCGACCGACCATCCACACGCCCTATTAGGTTGTAAATTGGAAGAGGAAATAACCTAAGTCTAGTTTGCATGTTCAATAGGTTAGTATTAAGTCTTTAACACTTTAAATCAAAGTTTAGGGATAAACGCGTAACTACTGCATACTTAGCGCCGGCATAGCATTACATCAAGTCGTGGCGAGAGTTGAGCTTGATGCAAACGGAAGTGGAAGAAGAAGTTTGTGAGGTGTAGTATGATAATTCCCCTTACCTCATGTTTCATTGATAACGCATTGCTATTACTTTCCATGAGTATCCTAGTCTAGCCTTAAAATTTTATAATCTATTTTACAACTGTTATATCTCTTTTATGCTTTTCAAACCAATCAATTACAACAACCCTTCTTTTAATTCTATTCAATTCTAAACATCACCTTAGATAAATCACAGTCTCTGTGGAGATCGATAATTCACTTATTACTTACTCCAGACCGCTTATACTTGCGCGAGTGCGCATTATTGCACACGAGGCAACAAGGAATCAGCAGTCACAATACCTTTAACATGTACGAATTGGAGTAAATATGTCTGATAACTCTCAAGAATTGAGAGTTAATGGCTAACTATAATAGTAATTCGCGAGAAAAATTTACTACATTATAAGAAGAAGTTGCTTATTAAGTTTACTTTAACATCATGTTTAGATCGAAATTTCATATCCTATAGTTTTGTGTTTAGGATAATATTTTAGAGGTTTTTGCAACAAAAGTGTATGAATGTGTGGGTCTTTAAGTTTAACTTTTATAAACCTGATATTTCTATTTTGCTGTAGTATTCTCGTGAAGGGAAATATGAAGATGCATTGAAGCATCGCTAAAGCGGCGAAGCCCTTTTAAAAGCAAAATGGTGCTTGTAAAAAATATCTAAGATAGGACGTGTGTCAAAGATCTAAGTGAGGCAAAAGAAATCTCAGCTTCTTAACCGTTTTGGCAAGAAGCAGGCGAAGCGGATTGTGGAGCAGGCGTAGCTGAGCAGTGGAGCAGAGATTTTTGGGAGCCCTATAAAAGCAGCCCTTCGTTGTTTTTGTTGGGGCATCGAGAGATCAAAGTAGATGTTCATTTCGACCAAATTTTTTTTCATTATTTCGCCGTTTGGAACTTAGCTACACCGATGCGTTTTTCCTAGAGCTTTGGCCTGTCAGCTTAATTTATTGCCATTGTAGACTAGCTAGTTGTTAGTCTTATTTCAAGTTGTTTAGCTAGTTAGCTGTAGCGATTAGTCACTAGAGTTTCAGATCGTAGTCGGAGCCAAGTTCAGAGACACTGTTTTAGTAATTTCGACCAGACTCCTTCTTAACTTTATTCCTCTTTTACTTATATTGCGTTATTTTTCCTTAAGCATTATTGTGAACACTTTGTCATTTTACCGATTGAATAAAAATATATTTTGTTTCACTTGTGGCTTTGAATCTATTTTACATTATGAGTAACTAATTTCACCATCGGAAGGAAATAGGCAAGTAGGAGTATTTCACTGTAATACAGGTAGGGAGATGTTGAATTATGAATACATGCTGTTTTAACTTTAAATACATTTCGTTTGATAAACCATTTGTATTTGTTTTATTTCATTCCCAAAAGGAAAGGGATAAAAAGACCTTGCATGACATAACACTAGGTTTGTCTAGTTTTAACTTGCAATTTGAAAATACTTAGAGATAAGGTTTTACTAGTGTTGTTGGCTCTGTTGCAATTAAAATGTCGAAGCTCGAGAGAGCCTGAGTTAGAGCAAAGCAATAGTTCGCTTCTTACCATAACACCTCGTCGTTGCAGCGTAATACTCCGAAAATTCTTAACCTCTTTCCTTTACCTTTTAACTGACTAAGTTAGCTTCAATACTCTTCGCATCTTTATCATTTAAACTTCTTAATCATTTTTTCTATTTTGCTTAAGCAATTTATTTTCCACAAAAATAGTCATAGAATCATCACAACAATATTCCCCCATTTACCATTACTTTTATGCTTAGAAATGAGATGAATATTATGCAAAATCCCTAGGAGATGACCTATACTTTATTTAAAACTTGCTACAATAAGATTGTTATGTATACTTGCACAATGTTATTTAATTTCACTAAAGCATATTGTAGAGTATTTTCAAACATAATAGTTTTAATTCATATGCGTATTAATTATTAATCTAACTTTTATTATTTTTGAGATTACAACAATTTGGGGTGGGGGGATTCAAACCCATGACCTTATAGTCATTAGGTGTACACTGATACCACTGAGCTACTGCTCTTGTTATCATTATTAATCTGACTTTTATTGTTTACAGATGACTTTTGTCTTGAGTCCTAAATTAAAACATAAGATTATGTTGTCGGTGTCACATAAAATGAGAACATTTAGATACAAACTTACACGACACATTATGAGATATAAGGATTGTAAGCCTTAGAGGATTGCATTCCTAAGCACAATTTCATCCCACAAGATCAATGGAATTATTTTCTTAAGAAGCGTTTGTCAGAAGAATTTAAGGTAACTATTGAGTTTCTATTAATTTATTGTTTATAAAAGAATTAATTTCATCATAAATATTGTACAGAAAACAAGCGAGGAGGGAAAAGAGAGACGGTCTCATCTTAAATATCTGCACCATTCTTCTTGAAAGGGATATGCCCAATTGGTTGTCGATCTAGTAAGTAACGTCAATTTTAACAATACCAATTTCTCCTTTTTTTATTAGTATACTGAATAATTAGTGTGCGGTACTAAATTTTGATCGTATAGAAGCTAGATGATAGTACTGATCTATCCTATCGTTCAACGTTATGGAAAGAAGCCTGTAAGGATAAAAACAAATAGTCCATTGACCTACAAATAAATGAAACGGTCAATTGAATTATAAGTGTTTATTCATTTATTTCATGGTTTTAACTTGTAATCTTTACATATATTCGTGAGTTAATCCAATAATATAAGGTTATAGAATGCATTGGCTGTGAAAAAACAAGGTCAAGATGTTTTGACTGGAGCATTAGGCACAACAAAACATCGAGAGTGTGTTAGGGGAGTGGGTGAATTTTATTCCCCTATCAAAGTACTTCAAGTTCACCTATCCAAATTCTAAATTGGATAAAGAACAAACAGAACCGGAAATGTGTGTTGAAAGCGCTCCACACTATAAATCTACGAGCGTGAGTAGTAATTTATTGATGATGCATAGAAAGGGTGTTGTTGAAATGGGCATCGAAGTGGACGACATCGAAATGGGCGTCGAAGTGTGTGTAAAACCAGGCGTTGCAGTGGACGTCAACTAGCCCATCCGCGATCCTATTTACAAAGATTTAGGAGAGGTACGTTTCATATTAACTAATTTCACTATACCTATACATTAAAATGAATCAAATACTAACTAATTATTTGACTTTTTTAAGGGTACGACATGTCAACTTGCCATTGAATCGCTAGACAACATTGTTTCCATTGGAACAATATATGAATCGAGAGGAGTATTTACAAAAAATTACAAATTAATATGGAAATCTATAAAGGTAAACTTCATTTGAATTCTGTTATTAAAATTTGTTTGTTAACATTTGCATTGTTAGACTAATTAAGTATCAAATTTATATATATAATTCTAGTTTCTTCGTCAAGTGGGGTCGATAGTGTGTGGATTTTACGTCTAAATTTACGTATGAGAGATTATGACCAACATCAACACACTCACAGCGAGATTGGTACATGTGTACTATATCATTTAAGTTATTTGTTGATTAATTACTTTCTTTATATTCATTTTGTATTTTTTTTTTTCAATATTTGTAGTTTAATAGAACAAACCCCATTCTCAAGAAGAAATTGACCTTGTACAAGTAGAGTGGGAAAATAATAATATAGGTAGAAAGTTACCAAAGGTCTTATTATGATATTTTTGTAGAATAATATTTTTTGTAGAGTTCAGTTTTCTTTTGTTAGATTATATCTAGGGAAGGACGAATTCTCATATTGTTCCATACACTTAAAATTTTGTAGAGTTTAGTGTTGTTTGATTTGGAGAGACAAAGGTCTTATTATGATATATGTATGGTTCAATCTGATTTAGCTTAAAGAGATATTACAATTGTTACTATATACAAGTGGACTATTTTTGGGAATCACGATATTGTGTTCTCACGACTTGCACTAGATTTCCTACACCAACTTAGAACGTGACGTGACACCATAACTCCCAACTAGACTAAAATTTATTTCTTTTAATTGCCAGAAAACATTTCTTCCATTTGATATTTGTTTGAAGAAAATCAGACAACTGGTTAATAAAACCTTATTATGCAAAAAAAAAAAAAAAAATCATTAAAATTTTTGACAAAATTTCCCCTAAAAAATAGACAAAATGAACCTGGAGAGGATGCATCCACACCTAAATTAACATATTCAAACTTCAATCATAATTTCAGAAATCTAACACATGTTATCAGGTAGTCCTCTAGGCTTAATGTTACAATTAAAAGAAACACCCAAAATAGTTTTATGTCATATTGTAGGTAAATACAAAAGAGACATTGGTGACTATGCTAGGCCACCTTAAATTCAAAAGAGACATTAGTGACTATGTACATACAAAATGATATGCTATCTATTAACGCTAGTAGCAGATATCGCTCGAGGAGACTCTTGAACTCGATCGCTACAATGCTTTAGGCAAGAGAAATTTTAATCGTTAGCCTCTCAATTCCTTTTTAGCTTTGTCTTGCACACTGTGTATGTTAGCAAGAGATGAGGAATATCTAGAGAAAAGAAGGTGGGAGCTAGTTGTGGGTCAAGAGGATGAAGAAGAAAATAAAAATCCCTCAAATAGAAGGAACGTTGATCTTCCACAACAAACAAAAAAAGGGCTTTTTCTTTTTCCTTTCTTCTTTTTAATTTTATTATCATAATTACTTGTTATTACGTGGCTTTCCAAATGCCACCATTGTGCACCTTTTTTTTTTCTTTATTTATGAAACTAAAATTCACAAGCTTCCAGACAAAGTTTTGTAAATTTATTTACATATATATATATATAACCCCTTTTTTTATCATCATAACCTTACAATTTTCTTTCGCATAAAAAAAAAAATATAGATGTTACAAAATAGGAAATTTACCCTCAGCAGTACATTCTACCTCTTGTATTATATTTGCACTACAATTTCTCAAATAATTCATCCATAACACATGATTTCTATCACTTACAGAACTCAACCAATGATAGAATGGGTCTATCACTGATTGAATTCTATCAATGATAGACTCAACCAATAATAGAACTCTATCACTGATCGAATTCTATCGGTAATAGAACTCAATTTAGATTTTCTGCTACAAATGAATTAGTTTTAATTTTGTGCTTAAATGGAAATACTTTGCCTTTTTTATTATACCTACAAAATCCCCAACAAAGAGATGGTCTTACTTCACCCAGACGCAAACCTTTTTTGAAATTAGTCCTAGAAATCCATTCATACTAATTAAGGAAATAGATGAGAGTATTTAATGCGTATTTGGCCTTCACCCTCCAAGGTTGCATCTTCCCATGCATGATTTTTCCACAATACCTTAACTAAAGGGATGGTTTTACTTTATAACACCTGCTCTTTTTTGTCTAATATGTGAACTGGTTCTTCTTCAAAAGATAAGTTTCCTTTCAACTGAATTTACTGTGTCTTAAGCATATGCAATGAGTATCCGATGTACTTACGCAACATTGAAATATGGAATACATTGTGAATCCAAGAGAGCTCAGTTGGCAAAGCGACCCAATATGCCACTGGCCCTACACGTTCAAGAACTTCATATGGGCCAATAAATCTTAGACTTAATTTTCCTTTTCTATCGAACCTCACTACTCTTTTCCAAGGTGATAGTTTAACAAACACTTTTTCACCCACTGCGAATTCCAAATCTTTTCTACGCTTATTTGCATAACTCATTTATCGATCTTGTGCCACTTTTAAGTGCTCCTTCATTACTTTCACTTTTTTTGTAGTAATCTGTACCAACTAAGGGCCCAACAATTTTCTTTCACCTGCTTCATCCCAACAAATTAGTGTTCTGCACCTTCTACCATACAATGCCTCGAATGGTGCCATTCCTTTACTAGAATGGTAACTATTATTATAGGCAAACTCCATTAGTGATAAGTGAGTATCCCAACTTACCTTAAACTGCAAAACACAAGATCGCAACATATCCTCTAGTGTTTGTATAGTTCTTTCTGATTGCCCATCTATTTGTGGATGAAATGCAATACGAAAATGTAGTTTGGTACCCAACGCATTTTGTAAATTGGCCAAAATTTAGATGTGAATTTTGAGTCTCGGTTAGACACTATCGATACAGAAGCTCCATATAAACTAATTATCTCATCCACATACAATTTAGCCAGTTTATCTAATGAGTACGTGATATTGAAATGTATAAACCTTGCAGTTTTTGTTAATCTATCAACAATCATCCAGATACCGTCATAACAACTTTAAGTGCGAGGGAGACCGAATGAAACATCCATAGTAATATGCTCCCATTTCCATTTAGGAATTGGCAAGAAGCTCAAAAGTCATGATATTTTCTGTTGTTTTGGGTTTACTTGTTGGCAAATTAAACATTTAGAAAGATACTCCACTATTTCTCTTTTCATGCCTTGCCACCAATAATGTTGTCTCAAGGTTCGATACATTTTAGTGCTTCTGGGTGCATAGCTGATAACTTTCAAGTATTAAGAGTAATTGCTGTAGTATTGAGTTGTGAGTAAATTCCCAGATTTTATAATATGAATTGAGAAAAATTGTGGTTGAGATTTAGAATGCGTTAACAATTTGTTAAGTTTTACAGTTTTCTGAGTAGATCAGGTTTTCCAGGGATTTGGTAGCATTGGTGCATGAATGTGTGAAATAATAAGATGATAAATGCAAAATTCTTATTCCCTTAAATTGCTATAACATTCAAGTCCGCAAAGTGCTTTTAAGCTGGAGCATTATTTGGAAGCTAAGTTGAAGAAAATGGAAATGGTGTGACTATTCTAAAAAGGACACGTGTCGTACATCTGTGAAGGGCGATGATTACAATGTTGGAGCATGTAAGAACCCGACTCTAGAACAGTCCTAAACCCGATTCTTACTCAACATGCATGGTTCAATATGCTCAAAATTAAACTTTAAACCAACCAATAAAACAAATGTCCTTTAACCATTCAGAATAGTTCATAAAATAAAGACATAGTTGAGCCTCTGGCCAGAGTTATTCAAAACAATTTTAAAACATGAAAATCCACTAAAACCCAAACTATCCTACATGCTAAATAAAGACAACATATAAAATTAAAAAAGAGGATGCCCATGATCAAGCAGCTCCTCTTCTAGCCGTCCCGGTGCTGTCCCAAGTTAGCTGGTGGAAAAGCCACATAAAATAAGGGTGAGTACAAAGGCACTCAGTAAGAATCCCCAACCGGGGTACAGTATGAAACAATATCTCATCTAGCATCCAAGTATACATGCAAACAGTTACCAACACAGAATCCCTAAAATGAGTTGTCAATATAACTCCTGAGTCATCGAAAGTCTCTTACTTCCAGCCTAGTGATCAGCTCAATAACTGATCCCGAACAGATATCCTCGAAGGTATTATACCCTCGGCCAAATGACCAACTCAAAAGGTTATCCCAAACAGATATCCTCGAAGGTCTCATACCCTCGGCCAAGTGACCAACTCAAAAGCTGGTCCTGACCAGCTCTCCAAACTGGTCCTGGGACATCTGAGAGAGTACCCGGTGTCTGGCTCTAAACTCGAAAAGAAAATAGTGTACTCACGAACATTAGCCCGAGGGAGCTCTCCTCCCGGCGCCTAACGCGTGTGCGCGCACACCACATGCTGCTGCAAACCGCGTAAATGTGAGGGCCTAAGGACAAACTACACATATCCAGGTACGCATGCCTAAAGACTCGGAAGCGGTGTCACTAATCTATAGTAGTGCGAGGCCCTCGGCACTCAACTGTAGCAGCCTGAATACCACAACGCCTGAAGCTAAGAACAGGCCAAGGCAGGCTTGCACCATTAGCAAGGTTCTGCTCTAGCAGGCTACAGACTAGGCTTATGCCGATGTGGTGAGCTAGACCACACCCTGCTGTCGGGGGCGAGATCTTGTCCTTGCTGGTCCCGACCTGTGGGGATAAATTACGTTATGTCTGCTCTCAACCTTTAGATGATGACAACCTAACAAGTTCTATCTAAGAATACTCAACCATGTTCCCTAACAATCAAACATGCTCGACAACATATAAACCCTAGCATGGTACTACGAACTTAAAACAGGAATCTAAGCATGCTGGAAGAACAAAACCTAGCATGGCACTAACATGTGGAAACAGGAGTAAAACATGCTAGCAGGAAGCAGAACAGTATATAAATCCTATCCACTAAACATGCTCGTAAACAGTAAACAAGCAAACAAGAATGCAATCAACGAAGTCTCGCAGGGTCCACATAACCCCGATAAGAAATCCTTACCTGGAAAACAAGCAGAAATCACAAACAGATAATAGTGCTCCTTGAGCTGCAGAACCAACACGGACCTATCAATTAATAAATAACATGCACAAATTAAATACCACTCGAACAGCTACCCGAAACTAGTTATCCCACACAAAACTCAGGAAGGAAATTACCCTAAACCGAGAAGAGAGGTCTCGACAGCTAGGCCTCGGTAAGGTCAAGATCGGCAAGGACAAGCCTCGGTAGGGATAAGCATTGGCAAGGCTTGCACGCATGCTAGGATGTGTGGCACGGCGGAGGTGATCGGCTGCGGGTGTACGACAGGACACGAGCAGCTACGACACCGAACAGACGAGGGCGTGTTATCGAAGGTAGACATGCAGCTGAGAAGGCTGGTTCGACGTGAGACGTGCAGCACGGGCGAAGGCGCTAGAGCTGGTATTCTCGTGTGGCTCAGTGCTATGGAGACGGGACGTTCACAGCTTGGATGTGCTGTGAATAAAAAAGGCAAGTGGCTGCGATACGAAAGGGATCGCCTAGGCTCGAGATCTCGGGCTGCTGGTTCACAATGGCTGCGCGCATGGGCTGCTCGGTAACAAGATGGTGCTCTTGGCTAGGGTTGGTTTGCGGCAAGAATAAGGCTTTTGGCTAGGGTTTGCAATCTCAGGGCTTGGCTATGGTGTGATCGGCAATGGAGAAGAGAAGAATTGAAATGGGGAAGAGAGAATCCATGAAGGAGAAGAAGAATAGAGAGTTGCGATTTGGGGAAAAGAGAAATGCAGCTAGGCTTAGGGTCTCGGCAAAATAAGGAGGGTTGAATGGAAGAGTGTCACGTGTCCTCAAGCGATCCCTGCTTCGAATCCTGGCGAGGGAAAAACTTAAACAATTAATTTCCTCTTTTTCTCTTTTAAGCGAACTGACCTCCAAGCCTCTCAAAGCAATTCTAACCTTGGAAACCGGAAACCGAAAAAATAATCGAACTCAGCAAATAACAGAAACAGCCTTGAGACCCTGGATAATTATGAAACTACCCCTGAAGGTAAAATTACCAAAATGCCCCTAATGGCTCAAACTGCCCTAAAGGCCCAACCGAACAATCGAATAAACAACCAAACATACCTGGAGAGTCAGAATGGAAAACTGGGCCATTATAAATACGTTCAAAACTAAACTTTAAACCAACCAATAAAGCAAATGCTGTTTAATCATTCAGAATAGTCATAAAATAAAGACATAGTTGAGCCTCTAGCCAAAATTATTCAAAACAATTTTAAAACATGAAAGTCCATTATAACCAAAACTATCATGCATGTTAAATAAAGACAACATATAAAATTAAAACAACGGACGCCCATGATCAAGCAGCTCCTCCTCTAGCCGTCCTGGTGTTGTCCCAAGTTACCTGGTGGAAAAACCACAGATATAAGGGTGAGTACAAAGGCACTCAGTAAGAATCCCCAACCGGGGTACAGTACGTAAGTCACATCATCTAGCATCCTAGCATACAAGCAGAGCAACATCACATAGGCAGTCTCAACACAAGTACAATCACAGCATGCTCAAACCATCGAGAGTCTCTAACTCTCGGCTAAGGATCCACTGGGGATCTCCAAATGGGTTATCAATATAACCCCTAGAATCTCGAGAGTCTTTAACTATCGGCTACGGTGACCAACTCTCTATGCTGACTCTAGACACTTGGGAGAGTACCCAAGCGTCGGGCTCTAAACTGAATGGAAAGGTGTACTGATACACTAGCCCGAGGGAGGTCTCCTCCCTGCATCTAATGCACATACGCATACACGGTATGCTCCTGCAAATCGGATAAATGTAGACCTACACAAACTATGCCAGTTCAGGTGCGCATGCCTATGACTTGAAAAGGTGAGCACTGATCCACAGTAGGCAGGAGGCCCTCGGCACCATACTGTGGCAGCCTAAATCACACCCAACGCCTGAAGCTAAGGGTAGTTCCAAGGTAGGCTTGCACCAAGGAAAAGGCCTCGCTCTAGCAGACCATAAACTAGGCTTATGCCGAGGTGGTAGCTACTTCACACCCGGCTGCCAGGGGTAAGGAATCTGTCCTCATTGCCCAACCAGTGGAGACATATACGTTGGTCCACTCTCAGCCTCTGGATGATGACGACCTAACAAGATCTAGCTAAGAAGAAGCACTCTAAAGCTAATAGAGTTCAACATCAATATCGTTGCACAATAACATACAGCATATCACAATCACAGATACAAACAGTCACCGCAACATAGTAGTGCAATCCAGGGTACATAAATCTACATGCCATGTCCTATCAGACAAGCCATACAAACCTATCCACTAACAAGTATATCGACAGGCAATAAACAGGCAAGCCTATCCACTAACAAGTTCAGCAACAGAAATAACGTTCACCTATCCACTAGCATGCTTAGAAAAAATAGTAACACACAACTAGAAAACTATCAGTGGCAAGCTCAGGGTCCACACAGCCCCGACAAGGAAATCCTTACCTGAAAAACAAGCAGAAAATACAACAAATAAATGGTGCTCCTTAAGCTGTAGAACCAACATGAACCTAGCAAATAATAATTAACAAGCACAAATTAAATACTATTCGAACAGTTGTACAAAACTAAGTATCCAACACAAAGCTTGGGAAGGAGATTACCCTAAACCGAGAAGAACAGCTCGGTGGCAAGGCTTCGACGAAGGCGAAGGCAAATGCGAAAACTCACGACTGTCGATGCGTGAGGTAAACCTCGGTAGGGCGAAACGTGCGGCAAACTTAGGTAGGGCGAAATGCTGCGTACGGCTGGGTAAAGGCTTACGCGATGGACAGCAAAGCTGTGCAACTAGTCTCAACGAATCTCAACTGAGCTAGGCAAACACTGAACAGCGATCGCGAGGGCCAAAGGAGCGACTGTGTGCAGCGTTGCTCTGTACGGCGAAGGTGAGCTATGTGATCAAGGCTGTGCATCTAGCCGTGCGGCTATGGCAAAGTGAGGCGATGTTGGCGAGGTCTCGTGGCTAGGGTTTGCGACATGGATAGGCGAAGGCGAAGGCTAAGCTGGGTCTGGGTCTCAGTGAAAGAAGAGAGAAAGAAGAAAAAGAGCATAAATGAGGAGAAAAACGTCTTAAATAGGAAAAGGGAAGGCTCGTCACCACGTGTCCAACCCAACCAGCCTTCGAGTCCTAGCGAAGGCAACTTAAACCTATATTTTCTCCTTTTTCTCTTTTAACTTCTTTTAACCAAAACAACCTCCAACCTCCATAAGCAAACAACCCAGAAGTCCTGTAAATCACAAAATAGCTCTGTCTCAGTCAAAAGTAAAAATGACCCTGCAAGCCGATAAATTACCAAACTACCCCTAGGGGTAAAATGACCAAAATATCCCTAGAGGCTAGAACTGCCCTAACGGCCCAACCGAACAACTGAATAAACAACTAAACATACCTGGGGAACTAGAATGGAAGACTGGGCCATTATACGCTGTGAAGAAACACATCTAGTGCTTAATTGGGAAAAGTGTCATTTCATGGTAAGAGAAGGAATTGTGCTCAGACATAAAATCTCTAAGGATGGAATGGAAGTTGATCAAGAAAAGATTTAAACAATAGAGAAGTTGGAGCCACCAAAGAATGTGAAGGGTGTGCGTAGTTTCTTAGGCCACGCTGGGTTTTATAGGCACTTTATTAAAGATTTTTCAAAAATTGCAAAACCTATATGGAAGCTCTTAAAAGCTGAATGTCCCTTTAACTTTGACTTACGTTGTTTGCAAGTGTTTGAACAACTGAAAAGGGCTCTGACTACTGCTCCTATCATGATATCCCCTGACTAGAAGAAGTCATTTGAACTCATGTGTGACGCCAGTGATTATGCGATATGAGCTATTTTGGGTCAGAAGGGAGAAAAGCTTATCCATCCTATTTACTATGCCAGCAGAACTTTAAATGACGCGCAGAAAAACTAGACAACTACTGAGAAGGAGCTTTTAGCAGTGGTTTATGCATTAGAGAAATTTCAGTCTTACTTAGTAGGATCCAAGGTGACTGTTTTTACTGACCATGTTGCCATAAAATATCTTATGAGCAAGGCTAACGTAAAACCGAGATTAATTAGATGGATTCTGCTTCTGCAAGAATTTGATATAGAGATCAAGGATAAGAAAGGTTGTGAGAATGTTGTAGAAGATCATCAATCTCGACTAGAGAATAGGCGAACTGATACAACAATGCTCAACATATCCAAAAAATTTCTCAACGAGCAATTATTTGTAATAAATCTGGTAGAAAAAAAGAATGCTCCTTGGTTTGTCGACATCGCCAACTATCTAGGAAGCCATGTCATCCCAGCAGATCTCACGAGACAACAAGCTAAATGTTTCTTTCATGAAATGCGATTTTATTTCTAGGATGATCTATTTCTCTATAGGCAATGTGCTAATGGAATAATACGTCGATGTAGAGGAACATGAGAAGAATGCAATACTAGAATCGTGCCACGCATCGCCGTATGGAGGAACTTTTGGAGGAATATGCACCACAGCAAAAATTTTCCAATCTGGCTATTTTTGGCCAAGTATATTTAAGGGTGCGTATCACTATGCAAAGACATGCGATAAGTGCCAAAGCAAAGGAAATATAGTGATACGAATTAGACAACCGAACCATTGCATGTACTTGAAAAACCAATTACAAGGAGCAAGGCAAAGAAGATTCAAGAGGCATATATATTACATCTTCAAAAGCTTGCCAATGCACAAGATGAGAAAAAGCTTTTTCAGGCCGAATTTATTTACAACATCAACACAACAAGTGAAGAAGAGATTGAAGTGAAGATGACATGAGAGTAGTCATTTATTTTGGAAGATCACAACATGG
>JBBMKA010029383.1:10468-25001 GCA_037833695.1 Sechiopsis laciniata
AAATTAATCAACTTTAATTTTTCTCAAATTTTGTGTTCATTCATTAAATTTGATGTCAATATAAGTTTATTATTAGAACATATTTAATACCCACTTATTAAGAAAAGTATAATTGAAAAATGTAAAGTTCAAGGAGTTAAATTGGAAATTTTAAATTATAGAGTCTAAATGAGTCCCATGGCAGGTAGCTAACCTTAGGTTTGTGTATAGCTTTTGATGTTGTATTAATCTGAATTATGGGTTATTAATTGTCATAAACAATTTTAGAGCTTTCATAATCTGTTTAATTTAAGGAATACGTATATTATATGTGGAACTTGTTATGTTATTGTGGGATTTTTGTCTTTCGGTTCTAATATTATGTTTCTTTAAAAATGAATATATAAAGAAATATTGTGGTTGAGAATAATTGATTTTAATTATTTATTTTTATGGGCAAGTTAATGATGAAGCAAGAAGAAAAATGATGAGGGTCCATGTGAAAGATTGTTGGGAAACAATTAAAAGGAAGAAGTGGGCCTTGTAAGGAGGTGGCATATAGTCTTTGCTAGCTTTTTTGACTTGAATTTAAAGAACTCTCCATCATTTCATTTCAGCTAAAAAATACTCACACATGCTACATTTATCCATTTTTATTTCGTAAGTGTTTAGTTAAGTTTAAGCACAATTCAACTATTTTTATATTACAAATTAAGCGATTTTATGTCTTCTAATAGTAATTGGGGGTGTGCTCCCTTCAAATCTTAGATTCGAGATAGTTGTAGTGATTAGTTTTCCAAGTGAATCCTAATTCTACTTTTAATTTTACGATGTATCCCAATCTCACGATACAAAGAAGGATGCCTTTGAGTTTAAACGAGCAAAACTCTAAGAAAAGCATGTATATGTTAAGTTATTGAGCATTGGAAAATGTTTCCTATGACATATGCCCACTTCTTGTCCTTATATACGTAAATTGATACTATATTTGAAGGATAGCCTTGCTAGTTAATTAACTACATCATATCTCTATATCTTTTGATAATTTTTTTTTTTTTTATTGAAAGTGTGGTTGGCTAACTACCCCACATTATCTCATATGGGTAAGATTTTTTTTTTTTTTTTTTTGTATGACAAACTTATCAGCCTCAACTATTTCTATAGTGGATACCTCATTTGTCTCCATTTCTTCGTCTTCCAGTGCCTCTTCTTGGGACGGGCGTGGCTTCTTTCAAAAAAAAAAAAAAAAAAAAAAATCTATAGCACAATTTACTTCACCTACAAAATTTGAATGTCAAAAAAATTGGTAAGAAATTAATTCTTAAATAAATAATCATTGTAAATTGAAATCCCATCTTCTTAAATTCTTAAAATCCTCTTTAACAGTTAGGCTAACTCATAATGGTTACATAGGTTGGAATTGAAAAATGAGTCGTGGAAAAATACATCAATCTATATTTAAGGTAGAAAAAATCATATTTCCATAAACATATTAAGTTTTTGTTTTTGGGTCATAATTAGGAGTAGATGTAATGTGTGTACCAAACCAGCTATAGGAGACCAATCCTTTGAAGAACAAATGGTCTAATTAAGGGGTTGATATAATGGAGAGTTGAGTATCTTCCCCTTTATATATAATTGGTGTGGAAGTGAATAGGGCTAATTGTGTGGTCCAATTAAATAAATAAGCAGTTAAATTCAATTCGAGTTTGGAATGGTAAAATTAAAAAAAAAAAATGAAAATTGAATCGAACAGATAAATGGTCCATATAAACTGGTTGGATTAAATTAAGGGACATGTATTATTCAGTTCGGAATTGATAGTTCATTAAACTATGTATAAACTCATTTATCTTGTTGGACTAGCTAATGTAATTTATAGGTGGGCTGCACGTCAATGATATAAATGCTTAAAATTTAGTACTTAAGTATATTGTAAAGCGATTTTTAATATATATGCATATTTCAAATGATTCGAGTTATAAACAGTTGATAATGTCAAACTCGAAACTAATTGAATTTGATCGTTTTTTTTAATAAATATTTTGTGACATGCAAGTTAGATTTGAAAATTTTAAATCCAATATCCTCTCCCCAACATTGAAAACATAACTCATCACAAAAATGTGTTTTCATGTACTTATATATATATATATATATATTTTTTTTTTGAGATTTCAACAATTTGGGCCATATTTTTTTTCAACAATATTTGAAAAGGAAATTTAGACAAATAACCTTATAATTATTAGAGGCTATAAGATATGGTTAGATCAACTCTTCTCTTGTTGATAAAATACATTTCAATCAATCATAGATATTTTTCTATATATATATTTTTTGAGATTTCAACAATTTGGGCCATATTTTTTTTTCAACAATATTTGAAAAAGGAAATTTAGACAAATAACCTTATAATTATTAGATGGTATAAGATATGATTAACTCTACTCTTGTTGATGAAATACATTTCAATCAATCATAGATATTTTTTTCATTTCATATTTTGTTTTAATTTATTTTTAGAAATTAATTACATTGAATCTACCCATTTGAAGTCCGATTCGGGAACCAGATGCGACATAAATTTAAATAATATTTACTTGAAAAGACGACATTAATTGGAAAGCATTCCTCACGGCAATAGAAAAAGAAAAGAAAAAAAAAAAAATCATGCAGTACTGTAGAATAAAAATTGACCACTCTTACCAAATTCAAATGGTCAAATATTTAATTAACTAGTTCAAATATAAATCATAAACTAAAAAAAGATGGAATTCCCTCTCAATTGTTGAATGTATGTGATTTAGTAACAAATAAAAAAAGATTATAAATTTAAATCTTCTACCTTTCGTGGTTGATGAATTCAAAAAATATATCTTAAACTAACAAAGTTAGAAGCTCGAGCATTTATCTTACATACTTCTTATTTTAATAATCAAACATGAATATCTGTCTTCACATTTCATTGAGTCCAAAGATATATATATATATATATATTTATTTATATTTATATTTGCTAATATTTAGATATTTCAACTATTCTTATGAATATACTATCCACATAATATTTAGATATTAAGAAAATGAGTAAAAAATTAATTTAAATAATCATCACATATTAAATCCATCCTCTTTCAATTTTTTTAAAAATCTATTCTAACTACAAAGCTATTTGTGGTGATGGAAAATTACAATTGAGGCCAATAAAAACAGTTGTTGAGTGGTATTAGTGTAAAAAATTGACAGAATTGAGTTGAGTTATAACATTTTGAGTTCAGTTAAGTTATTTATAATTTTTTTTTTTTTTTTGTAGATTTTATTCATTTTTTAGGTGACCAATTTTTGACTCGTTTAACTCAATGAAATCCAAACTAAAAATAATATTACACATATATATATATACATATATATATATATGGCGTAATATTAATTAATAAGACAATTTTTAGTATATTGTTAGGAAACATTCACTAACAAGATAATCAAGTTCCATGTAATATAGTACTCTTTTTTTTGCACATATTTATGGGTTATCAGTTGATATCTAAAAAGATCAAAAGATGAGATAATTACAACTGGACAATCCAATCTAACCTAAAAATATATGGGTAAGATTGGATTACTTTAATACATATGGTTGGTCAAGTTGGCGAATTGATCAACAAAAAAATTTAAGTTGGTCCAAAAAAATTTCATTCACCCAATTCAACCCAAAAAAATTTAGATTTTAAAAGAAAGTTTGAAATAGATTTTATGGTTGGATAAAATCCAAAATATAGTTTTTGGCATTTAGGCGATCGAATTAAGTAACTATTCACATATAAATGAAATACATTTTTGTATTTTTATTGACGACATAGTTATTAAGTTGATTGAATAAAAACTGAGTTGCTCATTTATAAAACACTACTCCAATTAATTGAATCAACTATTTAACTCATATTGTCATTATTGATTCATGGATTAACTAACAATCATATTGACCCAAAATTACATACGAACTTCATTGACTATATATATATATATATATATTAGACTGAATTGCTATTAAAATAATATATCAGTGTCATTAAATTATTTTGTAATTGATTCTTGCAAAGGATTTCAGCAACAGAGATCACATAAAAGAAAATTAGTGAGGTTGTGAGGTCAATTATTATGGAATTGCTTTATAAAACAAGAAACAAAGTACAAAGACATAATTATAGCGTTTTGCAGAAATCATTGTATCAAAGTTCCTAATCTTATAATTTGTCATTTTTACATAAAGGGGTATTTCAGTACACAATTATTGAATAAAAATCAGCCTCAATTATAGGGCATTTCAGTCAATTGGACCACTTTGACCATTTCCTCTTTGGTCATCACTATTTTTTAAAATTTTATCCTGTATATCTGATTACTTTTTTTATTCTCCCCAAAATGACTATTTCATACTATCCAACTTAAGTGAAAAGAGTTAAGTTGAGTTATATATATTTTTTAGATTGGGTTGAATTTGAATTTTATAATTTTTTATGGGTTGAGTTGGTTTTAGGGTTAGATGATTTTAGTTCGTTCAATGCAATCCAATCCAAATTAAGAATAATATTATATATGTGTAAGATTAATTAATTAATAAAATAAAATTTTAACATATTTATAAGGAATATGTAATAATAAAATAGACAACTTGAAGTATAGTTTATAAAAAAAAAGATCATACTATCATGCATTTAAAAAAAAAAAAAAAAAATTATTTACATATTTACAGGTTATGAGAATTGAATTTTAGGTTGGTCTAAAACATTTTTCGAACTTGACCCAACCCGGATTATGTAGACTCAAACTATTTATTCCCTATAATAATCATTTTCTATATTTCAAGTTGGAGAGAGCGGACCACAAACCCAACAAAGAGAATAATAATGCTCTCAAATAAATTAGAATCAAATATCAATTTTTGAAATCATAACCATAGTGTTGAATTGGATTACCACCAAATAATAAAATCATCGAGCGACCACCATCCCTTTCGGTTCCTTTAATTTTTCTTAAACCATGTTTCTTATCTGATTAAATCTCTAATAATATCATTTTGGGGTCCACAAAAGTTTTGAACATCAAAGCATTGCACCCTAAAGCTGCCTTCCCTATCACTTGATCATTCTTCTCAATTTTTTGCCTATTAAAAACTTAGGGAATATTTCGTTATTATTATTTTTGTTGATGAAGGGAACATAAATCTATATAAATGTCTAAAGGAGGGGTATGATAATGATATATAAGTAAAGTATATCTATGATTTGAAAATTGTTCGATGAAACAAAAACTAAGGTCAATTTAAAGTTCTTAACTTTTTTTTATTACAAAGATTTAAATTGAACATTTAAAAAATTTAGAATACAAGGACCAAAATGATCTTTTATAAATAAAATACTTTTTTTGTTTGTATAATTTGAATTTTGTTTATTTTAATAACTTTCAAATGTTTAAATTTAATAGGACTAATATAATAAATCTCTAAATTAGTTATTTTTACTAAAATAGAATCTAATATAAATATGTCTAAAAATATATGAAATGTCCCAAATATTTAAATTTTAAAAAAAAAACATTTTAACAATATGACAAGTTTTTTTTTTTTGAAAAAACAATATGACAAGTTTGTTTGTTTGTTTTTTGTTTTTTTTTTTAATGAAAAGTTTGTTCTCTTGACAATCTTTGATAAGTTTAAAATTTGTTTATCCAATATATTATATTTATTATTTTTTATAAGATAAGAAAATTGGTGGTGCATGCTTGTAAGCCATCCTTTAGTTTAATAGTTGAAAAACTCACGCTCGTTTCAAAATTTGGAATCTAAAAACAACTTTTTGGTTTTACAATTAAATTGCAACCCTTTAAAAAAAAAAAAACAACTTTTATTATTCAATATTGTTTGCTTGCCCAAGTTGGAATGTTTTCATTGAATCAAACCCAAATGAATTCTTATTCAACATTCTCAAATACCATGATTAATGTTTGAAAAAAAATATTAAATCCCCTTAAAAACTTGTTTTCATTGGGACTACATAAATTTGTTTTAAAGGAAAATGATTTGAGCACATGGAGACTTGGGGCAGCATCTTTTTTTGCTCTGACTATACTTAGAAAAAAAAATGCTTAGAAAATCTCAAATCCATCTTTTAAAACCAAACAATTATATATTTCAAATATCAATACACAAATTTATGTAATATATAAATCACCAAACGACATTCATTATAGCATTCCATTTCCCGGAGACCCTCTTGGTCAGAGAATTTACACAAAAATATGCAAAGGCCTAAAACCATTGGAGTTACTATAATTTCATCCAATTCTTTTAACTTCTCTTCCATGAAGCTCTTTCATCGAATCCGTAAGATGCTCGTGCGATTCGTGTTCTCGTTCCCGTCTCGAGTGTCGTCAAGAAAACGAACGAGCTACGACAAGTCATTCGATCCACCGAAAACGTCGTGCAGCTCGTATTACTCCTCTCATTCTCACTATGATGAGGCTATTGCTGATTGTATCGAGTTCTTTAACAAGTCGTCGCAAGAGGGAGTGTTTGAAGCTTCGAGATCTAACTCCATGGTATGATTGTGTTGAGAATACGAATAATGTCTGAGTGGATAATATCACAATATTGTTGAAATATGAAGAGATCTCATTGTTTATTATGTGTGTGAGAGTGTTTTTTTTTTTTTTTTTGTATTCATTTGTTCTATGTGTGTTGCTATTTTCCCATTTTCTATGTTTTTTCATTCTTGTTGGTACTTTTGGTTTTCATTCTCTAATTTCATAGAACATATACGTAATTTCACAAAGAAGAAAAAAAAAACATGATGTAAATTTATAAAACTATCCATCTACCAATGATGTGATTTTTTATCCTATTAGTTACTTGTGTCATCATTGACACATGAATAATTAACTTTCGTATTTAATTTACCAATAATTAAGAATGACAAGACTACTTACTAAGTTTAACCAAATTATATTAGATTAAATTCTAATTTTATAACCATATATATAGAGACTAGATTTTAACGCTTTCGAATCATATGAATTTATTATAACTTTTAAGATTATATGAACTAAACTCTATTTTCTTCAAACAGACTCGTATCTAATGGTTGTAATTTGACAATGAATGAGTTAATTTCCTTTTTTTCTTGGAAAACATGCCGGAAATGAGAGGGATTAATGTTCTCTTGATCCTTATTCTTCTCCCTTATAAGAGATGAGAGAGCCCCTCAAATTTCTCAACGCATGTGGACTGCGGGGCAGCCGCTTGAACTACGACGACTGGCGAGCTAGCAAAAGTTTTACGTATCTTTGAAATTTTATTGTATTGGATTCGACAATTATTAGATAGCTTGAATATCAATCTCAAAACCAATTAAACCCCATATATTTTAGAAATGTGTTGGAAACTACTCCCACAATAGTCAAACTAGTGCATATTTTATCATAGTTATGCTGAAGAATTAGGGTCCCAAAAGCCTATGTTGTTTTAGGGCTATTTACATGAAATTGCTATAAATTTTTCAAAAAGGTTTTGGCTTACCATATAAATAGTCACATCGGCCAACTTGTGACACCCAAAAGTCCCTATTTGGACCATGTCTTTGTTTAGAAAATTTGTGACTATTTCATGTAAATAGTCATAGAACAAGTATTTTAGAAAGGATTTCCAACAACTTTTACATCTTACAAAAAAACAACAACAACATCTAATGTAGATGTCGTTGTTGTTTTTTGTGAGATATGGAATTTTTCGTTCCTTAAAAAGTCGAAGCTCATTTTTTGTATTTTCGAGCTCTTCTCAAAGAAATGGAAACCTATGAGCCATTGCCATGCATGCTTTATTTTTTGGCCTTTTCGAGGCTTTGAATTGTTTCTTTCTAATTCAGGTGCCTACAATCCCTAGCTTTGATTGGCCTTGCTTATTCATTTCTCTATGGTCTCCCCCATGCATCTATATGCATATAAAACCCCGACCTTTATCATTTATTTCAATTGTTTCTATCAAAATTTTCTTTTATATTAACAATCTAACATACCCCATTTCAAGTATCGATAATATTTCTTTTCGTGCCATAGGGGATTAGTGATTCGAGCCACGAACCTCGTAATTATTTATTTTTTTGAAAAAAGATACTATATTGATAATAAGTATATATAAACCATCATAGAGTGACTTAGTAGTTAAAGCGAGCCTTGAAGTACATAAGCTGATGAGTTTAATCTATGATGACCACCTACTTAGGAAACCGTATGTCTCGTGACATTAGTCGAGGTAGAGACCTTTTAAATAAAACAAAAAATATCAAATTATACAATAACATACATGCAGTGGCTTAATTGGTCAAAGAGGGTCTTGAGGTGCATAAGGTAATGAGTTCAATCTATGGTGGTCATCTACCTAGAAATTAATTTTCTACTTTATAGGGTCGCGGTATGCCCCGTGATTATATTTCAAAATGGAAAATGTGTCATGTTAACCACATGAAATTAGTAAATACTTAATAAAAGATTAGGAACCTGTTAAAATATCTATTGAGACAAAAAAGATACCATCTAAGAGTTAGGAACTTATTATAAAAACTACAAACAATCCAATTTAATCATAAAAAGGACATGTGTGTATATGGTAACATATTCTACATGGTGATTCATTTAGGATAATATTATATATATCTTGCTTCAACTCAAAGCAAAGCAAGACAATCAGATTCCAAAATAAAACTTTATTTCAGTGTATAACAGACCTATTACCAATATTCCATCAGCAAATAAGAAATTTGAAACAATTCCCAGATTCTCAAATAATATGCACTCAGTTTTAACTTTCCAAAATCAAGAGATGAGTATTCTACATTTTTATTCTTATATTGCGAGTATTTGAACTAATTTACACATAACTCGAATAAGAAACAAACTGTCTGAACCCTATTACAATATTTCATTGTCAAAAAAAATTGGTAGAAAATCAATTCCTAAAATATATGTGGTCATTATGAATTGAACCTATAACACTTTTAATTCTTTAAGACTCATTTGGCTTGTTTGAAAATACAAATAAAGTGTAATTTTACATTGGTTAAATAAGAATAGATAATGAATTTATAAGGAAAGACAAATATCCTCATTGGTACACGACATTTTGGGTGAAACAAAAACTAAAGCTATGAAGACTTATACCCAAAGTGAACAATATCATACAAATGTGGAGATCTAAGTTAGGTTTGTCGTCCCTTAACAAGTAGTATCAGAACGGTACCCCTACCTTAGCCATACTAGAAGCATCCTTAAGTATGAAACAAAGATTTGTGAATCTCAATATGAAATATGAAATAGTCGTAATGAAAATCCTTAGTTAAACAAACTAATGTGTATTTCTGTGAGAGTGTTTTTGATCGTCCTATCTTGAAGCACATTTTTGATGATTACATGTTGAAAAGATGGGACGATCCACACCTTAGCAACTTGACCACCTTGACGATGCTACCACAATGCCTGCCCACTCATTCAACCTGACCATCGGCCTTGTGAGACATGACCACACCACCCTAAACAACCAGACCCACTCGAGCAACCTAACTACCCGAAGAACTCTACCATCCAAACGAACCAACCACCTCAAGAAACTCAACAACTCGAACAACCCAACCTAGCAACACAACCACCCTAATGACTAGACCACGCCTCACAACGATCACCAACGTCCGCCCGACAATCGGACTATCAGGCAACCATCACAAACAACTATACTAAATGACTATTCTAGTGCAAATAAAAAAATTTGTGTTAAGCCAAAAGAAGCAAAGCGTGACATCTTTTAAGACTTAATAAACAAGAGATTTTGATTTGGAATTCCCTCACCCATTGGTATTGAATCCAAAAAAAAAAAGTAACAAAAGGATTGCTTTGTTTATTTATTTTATTTTATTTTTCTATAAAAAATTTAAACTCTAAGATAACACATAAAAGTTAATAAGAGCAGCTCAAATGATATATGACAGGGTGATAAAAGGTTTCAAATCTTGAATTAATAAAAACGGAGAAAATGTTGAAGAAAAATCCAATGAACCAAACAACAAGAACAAACAAAGAAAACCTCTCTCCAAGTCTTCTCCGCTCTTCTTCTTTTCATTTCTCGCCACCTGTCCAAAAATTCACCTTTTTTACCAAACCTACTTCAAAAATTGTTTACAAATTTGGATCTTTAATAAAAGTTTAGATCTTTTTTCATAAAACTTAACTGTTTCAACGACCAATCCCCTTTTCTTTCCTCTCCTTCCCACAATGTCGGTCTCCGCCGCCGGATCTTTCTCTCCGGTCAGATCTCCGCCGTCGAGGGTCCGGCCTCGCTTCACCATGGCCGTCAGATCCAAAATGGTCTCTGTTTCCCCAATTTTGACCAAGTTTCAGAAAGATTGCGAAACCCCGTTGCCGGTTTTGCGCCACGTGGCCGACGCAATGGCCGGTGATATGCGGGCTGGGCTCGCCGTCGACGGCGGCGGTAGCGATCTCAAAATGATTCTTAGTTATGTCGACACTCTGCCTAGTGGGTATGTTTTCAAAGTTTGAATTTTTTTTTTTTTTGTTAAAACTGCGTCGTTTTTTACTGATGTGTGGTAATTTGTGAAAGGAATGAAAATGGGTTGTTTTATGGATTGGATCTTGGTGGGACTAATTTTAGAGTGCTTAGAGTTCAATTGGGTGGCAAAGATGATCCTGTTATTGCCACTGAATTTGAGCAAGTTTCAATTCCTCAAGAGCTGATGTTTGCCACTTCTCAGGTTCATTTCTTTTTCGATTGGTGAATCATAATCTTAGAATGAATTGCTTCGGTTTTCATATGTTGAACTATCATTTTTTTTATATTCGTGGGTGTCCTCGCTAACTTATGCGTATCTCAACTATTTTCATACAGACCCATATCGAAGAAATATGTAGGAAATTAATTCTCAAGTATGTGGTCACCATGGATCAAATTCAATACCTCGTAGATTCTCAAGGTTCTCTTTAATCTCTAGGTCAATCTATGATGGTTAATACGTTACATTATCATTGAATAAAAAAACTTAAGTAGATTGATTAGGTCGGTCACTTGTAAACTTGGAATTCAGCACAACTTGAGAAGAGTCTATGAATAATAATGGGAGAGAAAACGATATTGGTGGAGATCGAGTTTGATATTCTGCTCTATTATCATGTTAAATTACTACAAGATCTAACTAACGAAGAATATAGTTCCAGTGACATGATGTATAATCTAGTAACTAAGAGGTTAAGAGTTCAAATCCCTCTTAACACAAATGTTGGCTGTATAAAAAACTACTACCAATTAGCATACAAGGAACTATTAACAATAATCAGGGAGAAAACGCATTACTGGTGATAGAATTCGATATTCTACCCTATATCAGGTTAAACAATCATTATATCAACCATCATGAGTTGACTTAGTGATCAAGAGGGTATTGAAAAACCAAAAGGTGGGTTCAATCCATGATAACCATCTACTTAGGAATTAATTTTCTACGAGTTTCTTTGACATTCAAATATTGTAGGATCAGGTAGGCTGTCCCATGAGAGTAGCCGAGATCTGCATAAGCTGCCCCGAACGGTCAAACATTATCGTTAAGAGTAGGTTTATATTTTGTCAATGTTCTTGACACAATCTGTAATTGATAACACTTGGATTTTTTTTTGTTGTTGTGAAGGAGCTCTTTGATTTCATTGCTTCTGGTCTGGAAAAATTTGTAGAAAAAGAAGGTGACAGATTCCACCTCTCCCCTGGAAGAAAAAGAGAGATTGGATTCACATTTTCATTCCCAGTGAAACAAACTTCCATTGATTCTGGCATATTAATCAAATGGACTAAAGGTTTTGCTGTTTCTGGAGTGGTATCATTTTCACTCAAAATGACCCAAAAGCTTGAAATTTAAGAATTTTATTTTGCCAATCTCAAAATGACCTTGTATGTTCGTAGGCCGGTAAAGATGTTGTTGCTTGCCTAAACGAAGCCATGGAAAGGCGAGGACTAGATATGCGTGTTTCGGCCCTTGTATGTTCTTGCACCTATAACCGGCTGTTGAATCATGCTAAATCATCAATCAACCCAAAAACTTAAACGGATGGATTAAGAGTAAATTTAATTATATCAATCAACTGTCACCTTAGAAAATGTTTCTACTTTGATGCATTGTTGATTGATATTAATCAAAAACAGGTTAACGATACGGTTGGAACGTTGGCTGGGGCAAGATACTACGACGACGATGTCGTGGCTGCAGTGATTTTAGGTACGGGAACGAATGCCTGTTATATCGAACGAAAAGATGCTATTCCTAAGCTGCAAGGCCATGGATCTTCTTCTGGGAAAACAGTATGTGTCAAGTGTCATTGCCTCTGTTTCTCTAGTTTATCGACTGCTACTTTAATGTTGTTTTTTTGTCGTCAAAAACTCGTTTGTTTCAGATTATCAACACAGAGTGGGGTGCATATAAAGAAGCTCTTCCTCTTACTGTTTTTGATAGAGAGATGGATGCTGCGAGTATCAATCCAGGGGAGCAGGTGAATCGTAGTTTAAAAACGTCGATATGATGCGAGTTATCGATACGTCATTGTAATGTTGGGGCAATGTAAGTGTAATATGTTTATGCATATGACTGATTGATGGGCAGATCTTTGAGAAGACAATAGCTGGAATGTATCTCGGCGAAATTACTCGTAGAGTGCTTTTGGCAATGGCTGAATTCGCCCCTCTTTTTGGCAAATCCATTCCCAAAAATTTGTCGACGCCATTCATCCTCAGGTATCATCTGCAGCCAATCCTTCATTCATGCATCCTCGTGACGAAAATGGTGTTAACACAACATGTTCATTGTGTATGTAAAGAACTGAACAAACCTCCCATTTTCAATGTGTAACAATTGTATGCAGCACACCAGATCTAAGTTCAATGCAGCAAGATGTCTCCAATGACCTTCAAGATGTTGGATCAATCTTGTACAATGTTTTTGGGGTAAACGTTTTAATCTTTGTATCTTTTCGTGTCGAATCCATATATATTAGCTTCAAAATTAAAGATGTTCTCATAACATCTGAATGAACACGAATTCACCCAAGATGAGAAAGAACATAAGGATGTATTTGGGGCGGCGGTTGGGTTATTATAAACACGGAGTTATTATAACAGAAGAGGTTATAATAACTTCTTTTATAATAACATGCGTAAGTTATTATAACAAGAGATATGATAACTTGTATTTGGGATGCATGTTAATATAACGGAGAGTTTTATTTTAACAAAAGTTTATTATAATAGTACTTGTTGAGATATGCCTTGAATGGTTTAATGCCCTACGATTAGTTAGTCGGGGGTCTTGCTTCGTAAACGAAATCTGTATTGGTGTTTTTATTTCGTATATGGGCCTTTTATCTGTTTATGCACTCTCATTAAACCCTAGCCGCCCTCATGTTGTTCTTTTTGTTTTCACCTCTCTTTATAAAATTGCCCCCTCTCTGCCGGTAGACTAGCCAACACAACGTTAGTGAACCATGTAAATTCTGTGTCGTTTTTCTTCTCTTTCTGCGTTTTCTTTATCTTTGATTGTTTGTTGATTGCCGATTTCATAACAGTACCAAAGGGTTATTATAGTTGGGATAAGGGGTTATGGTTAACCCACTGATTATTATAGCCGGTGGCTAAAACACAAATTGAATTATTATAAAGAAACCTACCTCACCTTAAACGGTCGCTCAAACGCCCCCTAAGAGTTTAACCAAACATTGTTGAGATTCAGAATCTGACTGGTGCTAGCAATGCAACCAGGTGGAGTCGGATTTAAATGCACGAAGAATCGCTGTGGAGGTGTGCGACACGATTGCAAAGCGAGGCGGGCGATTGGCAGGGGCGGGAATCGTGGGAATTCTGCAGAAGATTGAAGTTTTTGAAGATCTTAAGCTTGGAAAGAGAAAAGTAGTGGCCATGGATGGAGGATTGTATGAGAATTATCCACAGTACAGAAGGTACCTTAAAGAAGGAGTAACAGAACTTTTGGGAACAGATTTGGCTAAGAATGTGGCCATTGAACATACTAAAGATGGCTCTGGCATTGGAGCTGCTCTTTTGGCTGCTTCAAACTCATTTTATAGAACATGATTTAAAGAATTTCTTGTTATTGTTTGTTTTAATTTTGATCTTTTGGTTTGATTCTGTATTGGCGATTGTGTAGAATAAGTGGAGTTTGAATATAGAATTTAATTTTGAACTGGAGTTTAGATGGTGTTTGTAATAATGAGAACACGATTATAGCATTAAAATGCTTATGTTTTTACATTAAATGGGTTAAATTACCCACCATAGATTCATATCCTTACTGATTTGTATTTTTAAATCTGTTTTTCTAATTATTATAATACCTTGTTTATTTATTTATAACTTAGGTACTATAAAAAAAAAAATTAATTTTTTTTTTAGTTCAACAATATTGAAGTTTAATTTTTAAATGAAAACTTAGCTAATATTTTT